>CANXYI010903066.1:0-17361 GCA_948208565.1 Hura crepitans
ATATTCCTTTGTGTATCTCTCTTACCACATACTTTCCCTCCTTAAGAGTTATGTATTTGAGCCATGGATGGATTTTGGCCTTCCTATACAGCCTTCTGTTGATTATAGAATATTCAAGCGACTTCCTAGAAATTCTCCTACCATCCGTCTCATTTTGTGGCAGTGTGTTGGATTAGAGATATTCAACAATCGGGCTATACCATGCTTCTTCAGACTAAACAGTTATCACCTCCTCCTCTTAAATCAAACGTATAACTTTTTCTTCAATCAGAAGCTTTTTTCAGGCTTTCAGCCCTGCTGATACAACAACTTTAGCTAAAACATCTACATCTATGTTATCTTCTCTGGAGATCTTCTTGACCTCCTACTTGGTACCTGCGTCCTTCAAGATTTGCAATAGCTTCCTTGTTTTGTCTGAGTATTCTTTTAGATGCACTTCTTTAACCCCGAAGCTAATGATAATTTGATGGGTGACTAGCTGAGAATCTCTTTTAATCAGCAAAAACTCCGATTTAATCTCCCTTGCTAATCTTAGTCTAGTGATCAATGCTGCGTATTTTGCAACATTGTTGGAAGCATTAAAGCACAACTTCAAAGCATATTTGATGTAAATGCCCCTTGGGCCTCTCAAGATGATTCATGCACTTACTCTAGTGTCTTGGGATGCTCCATTTACAAGTAATTCCCATGCTTTCGAGTCTCCCCTTGTGGAAGCGCGCAGTCATCTCCATCGCAGAATTCTGCAACGAAATCTGCCAAGGCTTGTGCTTTCATGGCTATCCTTGGTTCAAATCTAATGTCGTATGATTAAAGCTTTACTGCTTATTCGGCCAGCCTGCCCTTTATGTTAGGGCATTGCAGAAGCTTCCTCAATGGTTGATTGGTTCTCACAATCACCTTAGGACATTAAAAGTAATGTCTTAATTTGGTTGTCGCCATCATCAATACTGTAAGGATATTCTCAATCGCGCTTCTTCTTGTCTCTGCACCATGCAAAAACTGATTAACATAATAAATAGGCTTCTGGACTCCCTGGTCCTCCTTAACTAAAATGGCGGAGACTACTTGATCTGAGGCTGAGAGATAAAGGAATATATCTTTACCTTCATTAGGCTTAGCTAGGAGAGGCGGCATCATTAAAGCCATCTTCAGTTCTTCAAAAGCTTCTTGGTATTTTTCATCCTATTTGAAGCCTTACCCATTATGTAAAAGCCTAAAGAATGGTAGGCACTTCTTGGCCGAGTGGGAAATAAACCTTCTCAACGCTATGATTCTGCCACTAAGCTTTTAAATGTCCCTGATGCTCTTCGGGGCCTGTATATCCAGAATCGCCTAAATCTTCTCTGGGTTGGCCTATATGCCTCTTTAGGATATCATATATCCTAAGAATTTACCAAAACGTACCCCAAACATGCATTTTTTGGGGTTCAATTTCATTTTATAGTGATTTAATATCTCGAACACCTTGGCTAAATCAGACGCATGGCTTTACACTGACTTGCTCTTGACAATCATGTCATCCACATAGACCTTCACTGACTTCCTAATTAAATCTTTGAACATTTTGCTCATCAACCTTTGATAAGTGGCTCTTGTATTCTTTAACTCGAAAGGCATGATGTTATAACAAAATGTGCCTTCGTGGGTGATAAAGCTGGTCTTTTCCTAATTGTGTCAGTACATGGGTATCTGATGGTACCCAAAATAGGTATCGAGAAAGGAGTAGACCATGTATTCTGCCATGGAGTGAATCAACCTGTCGATATGGGGAAAGAGGTAGCTGTCTTTCGGGCATACTTTGTTTAAATCAGTGAAATTGCAGCGCATTTAGGTCTTCCCATTTTTTTTTCAACAGAACAACATTAGCCAACCATTCGGGGTATGAGACTTCTTGGACGGTGCCTACATCTAGTAGTTTTTGCGTCTCTTTTGATATGACTTTTAGCTTATTTGGAAGGGTATCATCGAGCCTTTGCTTAATAGGTTTCGCCCTCGAGTCAACTTACAATCTGAGTGACATTATCTTCGAGTCAATTCCTGCTATCTTGTTTTGGGACCATGCAAAAGTTACTGGTTAAGGCATAAGACATGGAGAATTTCTCTCTTGTTCACTTCTGACAGTTCACTGCCCATCACAACCTTTTTTTTTTGGGAGCTAGTGGTCTTTTGACCAGCTTTTCTTCGGGCCTGTGCCTCGTATCATCTTTGTCATTTTTCACTTTCTCAATCGGTACTGGCTTTTGTAGTTATGACTTCTTCACAGTGGCTACATAAACCTCCCTAGCAGTTTTTTGATTGCCTCGCACTAAACTACTTCCTTCTTTATAAGGTTCTTCATCACTAAGTATCTGATGCTGGTGACAGCTCCTGATTCATATAACATGGGCTTGCCAAGGATAGTATTATAGGAAAATAGGATGTTTATCACCATGAAAGTACACCTACTTACATAAGAGGTTGTCTTATCTCCCAGCTTTATGTAGAGGTCCATTGAGCCTACTACCGGGACAGAAGCATTGCTTATGCCTAGTAGTGGTGTCCTGATCTACTTCAGATCCTTTTTTAGTAACTTTATCTTTTTATAAGCCTCCAGCGTCAATAGATTGATTGTATTGCCATTGTCCACAAGTATCCTTTTTACTAAGAAATTGGCGATGTATCTTTGAATTACAAGGCCATCCTCATGAAGGACCTTGATATTTTATACATCCTCAGTGAAAATCAAAATTGGCGGGAGCACTTCTGACTTCGCTAAAAAATATTGTCCTTTCATACCCTGACTCCTTTTAGAGATGGAGTCGCCATATGATGAACTGTCAACTATCATGTGAATTACTCCTGCCTTTTGTCGCTCTTTGGCTATTTTTGGTTTCCTTATTTCTTTTTTTGAATTCGAGTGATTGGACTCATCGAGGAAGGTTTCCTATCTGGAAAATTAGGCAGGAAGTGATGTGCACTTCTTCATTCTAATCGAGGGGAATTATATCCTCAAGCTATATGCAGATCCGAGTTACATCGACCGTCCACCTGACTTGCATCATCAAGGGCAATGAATGATTTCGCTCTATCCATCAGTTCTCCAAAATCAGCAGGATGATCGGTTATTAAAGAATTGTACAGCCATGTATTTTTTATATTGTTGATCATCGTGATAATGGCTACCTCACTATGTAAGTTTTGAATGTTAGAAGTTACCTTTTGGAATCTTTCAATGAAGTCTTACAGGCTTTCTTCCTCACCCTACATGATGCCCTGCAAATTAGTGACAATCTTTTTAGTTCTCATTTGGATGATGAACTTAGTCTTAAACAACTCTGACAATTGCTTGAAAGAAGATACTGATTCTGGAGGTAAATCATGGAACCAGTCTAAAGTATCGTCTGTCAATGTAGATGGGAAATCTTTACAAACAAGTGCATCTTCGAAGGTCTGCATGTGAATCAACATACGATACTCGGCTAGATGTTTCCTTGGGTCAGACCGGCCCTTATACTTTTCATTTTGATCTCCTTGAAGCATCGAAGGAATGGCACTTCTCAAATTTGATGTGCAAAGGGAGAATCGGTATTGCCTTCGTAATCGGGCTTTTTAGGGTGTCCTAACCTAAAAATTCAGCGGATTGTTCAATTTATAGGCCAAAACTTTGTGAACATGGATAAGTTCCAATCTTATTATATTTATTTATTTATTTATTTCTACAATGTTATTCTCATTTTGTTGCTTTCCCAAGCTCCATCTTTGACAAATTAATGTTTATCTAATTATCTATAGTAAAAGGGTTATGGCCAAATTAATTTAAATTTAAATTTGCATAATTTTATGGTATTTGATATCTAATTAAATGTAATTTTTCTAATTGTTTGAATCATTAAATTTCAATTGGATTTAATTTTTCTGAATTTTATGATGAATTGAGTATGATTTTTTAAAAAAATTATTTTAAGCATAAAAAAAATTAAATATTGTATTTCAGTTGAGTTTTTAATTTAAATTTAAAATCTGAACAATCTTATGATATTATTGAATCTCAATTTGCGAAATTAAAAAGAATTTAACTTAAATTATGTAACGGTCATAAATTTCTTTCAATATTATATTTTATTTCGTATTAATGTCATTCATGCTAATGGAAAAACTAAATTCTGGTGATTTATTAGAAACTGTTTTTTGTTTAATAGAAGCACTGTATAATTATAACTTCATTCAATAAATATCTAATTAATAGTAATCATGATATTTCATCTCTTTGGAGGTTGGGATTAGATGATGAAATCCACATTAAACAGTTGGGATTAGATGACGAAATCCACATTACACAGTGTGTATATCTTTAATAAGATATATTTCTAGACAAGTTTAATACATCTATAGTTAAACGATATGAAAATATAAAAAATCAAATCTCTGAATCTTATTATATTTATACCCTTATTGATGAAAAAAAAAATTAAGAGCCCATAAGGCATATACCAGGAAAAAAAACCTATATATAAGACAAGGAAAAACAACATTTTAATATAAAATAATACAGAAATTTAGAAAGAAGGTTCAAAAAAATATTAGCGAGAATTGAAGCCATAACCTCTTTATTACCATTTGGTCAAGATAAATATTTTGATATAAAGTTACATTGAATTTTATATTTTTAAACCAATTTAAATTTTATATATCAAATTGGGTCGAATTAATAGATAATTTATAATTGAATAATCGAATCGATATGATTTTAATAATACAGGTTTAAATAAAAATTTTAGGAGCCTTGGAGGAAACAAATTATTTAATAAACTGGGGCAATCCAAAGAAGAAAATTGTTATAGTAATAAAATATGAGAAAGCGAATCTAAGGCACCCACCACTGCTTCTGGGCGGCAGACACAAGTGTCTTTCAGTTACTACACTTTTGCATTTTAATCTCGGATATTACTATATAATATATTATTGCTATACCTTAACATGTGCCTTCAGAATCTAAACATGTATTTTGGGTCCATCATTATCGGGTCGGATCATTTATTTTGTCTAACTTCTTGACTCAAGTTATTCTTAAGTTGAAGTTCGATTAGATCAAATTTATTTTTATAATATTAAATTGATAAATTATTAAATTAAACTTTAATTTTATATTTTTTAAAATATTAATATCAATATTTTTTTTAATCAAATTAAAATCAGATCATACGATTTTTTTAATTAAAATTAGATTTAAATCACTTTTTTAATGGATTTAAGTTCAATTCTCAAATTAAAATTACAAAGTGACTTAGTCTAATATATATGCATATGCTCACAACTGATTTTTTGTTTATTTCTTTTGGAGATAATTTCTGGATACAGAATATGTTTCTTAATTAAAGTTTAGGTATTTTTATTGTTTTATTTATTTTTTAACATTCTTACAATAGATTTATGTAAAGTTTTGATTCGATACGCTATGTGTCGATGCATTTTTAAATATAAATTATGAAATTAAATATATATTTATCATGTATTTAATTTGATGATATGCATGAATGGATACACCGAAGTTTGGAATACCACTCGTTTATGTGATGAATATTATCAAAGGGAGAAAATTATGGATTATTAGGATTAGACCTCTTTTGGGTAAAGGACGAAAATCGTCCATGGAGAAATTCAAATAAATAACGTACTCACTTAAAGTTGTTGGCATATGCTCTGCATCCACGTACTGCTGTCTAGGAGAGAGCAAATGAAAATGATATTGAATGGTTTTGATTTATTCGATTTAATTTTATAAAAATATTTTAATTTATTTGATTTAATTTTTTTTAATAAATAAATTAATTGATTAAATTATTAAAACGACGTTATTTTTAATATTTAAAATGATATATTTTTATATTTTTATGTATAAAACATATATATATATATAAAATTTGATTTGTTAAATAGTTCGATTGATTTGATATTTTCTACCTAGTTTGTCAGTTCGATTATTTTTTAAATGAAATTTAATTTATTTGATTTGATCCATTTTTATATTGAATTGATTGAATGCACGCCCCTACCTAAGTGGTATCGATCAAGCATGAATTTCCTATTTTTATTATAATTTTGCTGTTAAAAAAAAAGCAAATTATTATTATTTTTCTTTTTATCATATATATACATAAAAAAAAAACTAAAATTCAAACTCGAAATTATATCTTAATCAAATTTATAGCAAATTCTGGATCAAGGCTATGTGATATGGAGTCGAATTATGGGCCAAAGTGAGGCCCAATAATATACATGATCTAAGCCCAACAAGTAATCTCTTGTATGTCTCTTTAAATAGAATTTAGTACTACTGCAACGTCAGACCAACGGATATTTTCGTAAATCCAAACGGCAAACTGCCTTGGGGTCTATTTAAATGTCATTACAAACAATATATAATACAACCAATGTTCAGCATTAATAGTTAATTATCACCGGCAGCCATGCCGTCGTCAGGGACTCTGCAACTCTCAATTTATTAATAATTTTTTTAAATTATATAATCACATAATACATATTTTATATTTTAAAATTATTTAAAAATATCTCTTACACATTTTTTTATGATTGAACTTAATAAAAATACGTCTATTACTCATAAATCAATATAATAATATGTACACATTTATCAAACTTAAAAGATAATATATTATTTTTATCAAATTTAAAAAATAATTGATACAAATTTATCAAATTCAAATGTATTATAAAACACTCGAAAATATAACTTATGCCTATATAATAACATCATCGTCAATATAATATAATTGCCAATTGTTAGTCTATTTTTTGGTGGGAGTTTTAATTTAGTATAATGTTCCTTAAAATTAACGTTATTTATAAATGATAATGATAAGTTTTTATTTTTATTTTATTCTTATTCATTTGTGACCCACCAATGTCATCCTCTGGTCATCATATTCTCAATGTAACCTTTCATCCGCCATTCTCACTATCATTTTATTGGAATTCGTCCATGCGTGCATTTCTAACTTTCCAACTCAATCTTTATATTATAAATTTAATTATAATATCATTCATTTGTAATAGCTAATTACATTTAAATTAATTATAATTAGAGACTGTTAACAGGAAAACGTGTTTAGAATGCATCAACCATATTTTTTAATGGAAAATTTATTTCCTTATAGACAAAGCATTCAAAAGATAAACTTAATCGGTAATTATTAGTCTCAAAATATTTAGGAGTGAATTTATTATTTAAAAATAATTCTGTAAATAGAATACTCAATTGCGATTCAACTTATTTTTGTGATGAGCAAATCAATAAATAAGCTTTTACTAGCTGAGATGCAAATATCATTTTCTTTAAGAATAGAACACTTAACCAAAATATGAATAAATAGATTAAATTATTTGATATAGAATAAATTTATTCAGTAGTGCTCCCAGAAAATTTTATTCCATCGGTCAAAGTACTTAAACTTAAGTAAAAGAAATGATTTTCACGAATCAAGCCTATGAAAACTTTTTATCGAAACTTTATTGATAAGGATCAATTCTCTTTATCACTTACTAAGTTCATTAAATTCATCTTATGAGATCTTATTTTAATAAAATCATGTCTGTATACGTGTTAATAATTCTCATAATGATAAGACGTACATCAGGAACTATAAATAGATAAATAGAGATATTTACTGCACTATAAGTTAGGTATTTTTTAATACTAAAGACACTTTGTCAAAATTCCTACAGGATCTAACTTAACCGTCGGAGTACACATTCCGAATCCGACTCAGAACTGATATCTTTTCATACAAACACATGCGTTTGGCATCACTTACCGATTCTTTCAACAGTTTTGTCCGATCAGATATTATTATTTATTAAGCCAAATACTATTAGATATAGGAAGTCAATATTACAAATGTATAGATATCACAAATAAATCAATTATATCAATCAAATATATTAGTTATAATACATAGGCAGTTCTATACAAGTCTATACTTCAATCTACCCAAAAAAAAATTTTTCTCAAGTAAAAGATTTTCATGCACTCAACCTTTTTTTCTCAAGTAAAAAGATATAAACACTTGTTTTTTTTTTTAATTTTTTTCAAAGTAAAAAATTTAAACACTTGCTAAGATATTTCCTTTAAATTCCTAACTAATCTAATCTCAGAAGATTGAATATCCTCACAGACGAGCATTACAACTTGAAATAATCTTATTTGAGGAATATAGCTAAAGTGTAAAGTGCAAATAAAAGAAAGAAAAATTATGTCTGTTTAGACAATATTGCAAAGAAAAATGATGTCTGTTTAGACAATATTGCATCATATCATTTTTTTTTAAGAAAAAATTATATCGATGGCTGTTTTCCAAGATTGAAAAAAGAGGAAGAAGATTTAAATATATAATACCATGATCATCAATATAATATAATTACCAATAATTAATCTTTTTTTCTGCTAGAAGTATGATCTAACATAATGTTCCTTAAAATTACCCTTATTTTAAAGAGAAAAAGGTACTATTTTGACTTTAATATTTATTTCGGAACTCTATATTACTTCTCAGCTTATTTTTAGAGTAAAAATATCCCTGTAGTTATTTAAAATGACGCTTAAATACCCTATAGTTATTGAAAATTATGTAAAAATACCCTTACAATTATTAAAAATGGTATTAAAATACTCTTATTGTCTAACACTGGTAACTGCATTTTAGCACTGATTTAATAATTACAGATATATTTTTACTTTAAAATAATTTGAAGGGCAAAATAAAATTTTGAGAAAAATGCCTCCGGTCTTCATATTCATGCGGTCACCACTCATCCGCTACCTACATTCTCATCATTTTATTGCAATTCATCCACATGTGTATTTGTAATTTTCCAACTCGATCTTTATATTACAAATTTAATTATATTATAATTCATTTGTAAAAGCTAATCCAATAAAATTAATTATTATTAAAGAGTGTTAACAGAAAAAACATGCTATGTCTAGAATATAATAATTTAATGGAAAATATTTTTTTATGAACAAAGCATTCAATATGACCTAATCAGAAAATGTTAGTTCAAAAATATTCAAGAGAGGTAAATTACATACTTAAAAATAATGTTATAAGTGGTCTATGGCGACAATTAGAAACTTCATTTGCCATTTTCCCAAAGGAAAAGGTCCAAGAATGTCTATCCCTCATTAATCGAATGACCAAGCAACTCCTACAGAATGCTGGTCGGTGCCCAGTTTACTAAGTATTTTGCTAAGAACCTAGCACTACAGGCATCTCTTGACAACTTCCTTGGCATCTTTTAGGATGGATGGCCAATAGTACCCAGAGTGCATGGCCTTTTTTGCTACCGTTCGTGCTGCCTCATGAGCTCCGCATATTCCTTCGTGTATCTTTCTGACCACATAGTTTCTTTACTTGGGAATTATGCATTTGAGCCATGGATGGGTTTTGGCCTTCCTATACAGCCTTCCGTCGATTATAGAATATTCAAACGACTTTCTGGAAATTCTCTTGGCATCCGACTCATTTTGCGGCAGTGTGTTGGATTGGAGATATTCAACAATCGGGCCGTACCATACTTTTTCAGACTCAATAGTTATCACCTACTCCTTCTGAATCGAAGGTATAACTTTCTCTTCAATCAGAAGTTTTTTCCAGGCTTCTAGCCCTCCTGATACAACAACTTTAGCCAAAACATTCACCTCTGCGTTATTCTCTCTGGGGATCTTCTCGACCTCCCACTCAATAATTGCGTCCTTCAAGATTTGCAACAGCTTCCTTGTTCTAACTAAGTATTATTTTAGATGCGCTTTTTTAACCCCGAAGCTATCGGTAATTTGATGAGTGACTAGCTGAGAATCACTTTTAATCAGCAAAAACTCTGGTTTAATTTTTCTTGCTAATTTTAGTCCGGCGATCAATGCTTCGTATTTTGCAACATTGTTGGAAGCATTAAAGCACAAATCAAAGCATATTTGATGCAAATGCCCCTTGGGCCTCTCAAGATGATTCTTGCACCTACTCTAACATCCTAGGACACTCTATCTACAAGTAATTCCCATATTTCTAGGTCTCTCTTCTGCTGAAGTGCGAGGTCATCTCCATCGTAGAATTCTGCAACGAACTCTGCCAAGGCTTGTGCTTTTATGGCTGTCTTTAGTTCAAATATGATGTTGTATGATTGTAGCTTTACCACCCATTCGGCTAGCCTATCCTTTATGCCAGGACATTGCAGAAGCTTCCCTAATGGTTGATTGGTTCACACAATCACCTTATGACATTGAAAGTAATATCTTAATTTAGTTGTCTCCATAATTAATGCTGTAAGGATATTCTCAATCAGGCTTCTCCTTGTCTCCGCACTATGCAGGACCTAACTGATTTAATAAATGGGCTTTTGCACACTTGGTCCTCTTTAACTAAAATGGCGGAGACTGCTTGATCTGAGGCCGAGAGATAAAGGAATAAATCTTCACCTTCATTGGGCTTAGCTAGGAGAGGCGGCATCATTAAAGCCGTCTTCAGTTCTTCTAAAGGTTCTTGACATTTTTCATCCCATTTAAAGCCTTGCCCCTTATGTAAAAGCCTAAAGAATGGTAGGCATTTCTTGGCCGAGTGGGAAATAAACCTTCCTAACGCCGTGATTCTGTCGTTAAGCTTTTAGATGTCCTTGATGCTCTTCAAGGGTTGCATATCCAGAATTACTTGAATCTTCTCTAGGTTGGCCTCTATGCCTATTTGGGATATCATATATCCCAGGAATTTACCAGAATATACCCCTGAATGTGCATTTTTCGAGTTCAATTTTATTTTATAGTGATTTAATATCTCGAATATCTTGACTAAATCAGACGCATGGCTCTGCACTAACTTGCTCTAGACAATCATGTCATCCACATAGACCTCCACCAACTTCTTAATTAAATCTTTGAACATTTTGTTCATTAACCTTTGATAAGTGGCTCTCATATTCTTTAACCTGAAAGGCATGACGTTATAACAGAACGTGCCCTCGTGGGTGATAAAGCTGGTTTTTTCTTGATCGTGTTAGTATATGGGTATTTGATGGTACCCAAAATAGGCATCGAGAAAGGAGTAAACCACGTATTCTACCATGGAGTTAATCAACCTATCGATATGGGAAATGGGTAGCTGTCTTTCGGGCATGCTTAGTTTAAATTAATCAAATCGACGCACATTCGGGTCATCTCATTTTTTTTCACCAAGACAACCTTAGCCAACCATTCGAGGTATGAGACTTCCTGGATGGTGCCTACATCCAGTAGTTTTTGCCTCTCTTTTTATACGACTTTTAGCTTATTTGGGGGGTATCGTCAAAGCCTTTGCTTGACAAGTTTTACTCTCGGGTCAACTTGCAATTTGTGTGAAATTATCTCCCGGTCAATTCCTGCTATCTTGTTTTAGGACCATGCGAAAGTTTGCTGATTAAGGCATAAGACTTGGAGAATTTCTCTCTTATTTGCTTCTGGCAGTTCACTACCCATCACAACTTCTTTTTTAGGAGCTAGTGGCCTATTAACCAGCTTTTTTTCGGGTTTGTACCTTATATTATCTTTGTCATTTTCCACTTTCTCAATCGGTACTGGCTTTTGTAGTTGTGACTCTTTCACAGTGGCTACATAAGCCTCCTTGGCTGCTTTTTAATTGCCTCGCACTACTACTACTCCCTTTTTCGTGGGGATCTTCATCACCAAGTATCTGATGCTGGTGACAACTCCTGATTCATATAAGATAGGCCTGCCAAGGATAGTATTGTAGGAAAATGGGATGTCTATCACCATGAAAGTACACCTACTTACATAAAAGGTTGTCTCATCTCCCAGCTCTATGTAGAGGTCCACTGAGCTTACTACTGGGACAAAAGCATTTCCTATGCCTACCAGCGGTGTTTTAATATACTTCAGATCCTTTATTGGTAGCTTTATCTTTTTATAAGCCTCCAATGTCAATAGATTGATCACATTGCCATTGTCCACAAGTATTCTTTTTACCAAGAAGTTGGCAATGTATCCTTGAATTACAAGGGCATCCTCATAAAGGACCTTGATATTTTGTGCATCCTTAGCAAAAATCAAAATTAGTGCTAGCACTTCTAACTTCATTAAAAAATATACTCCTTTTATACCTTGCCTCCTTTTAGAGTTGGACTCACCATATGATGAATCGCCTGCTATCATGTGAATTACTCCTGCCTTTTGCAACTCCTTAGCTATCTTTGGTTTCTTTTTTTCTTCCTCTGAATTTGAGTGACTGGACTTTGTTGAGGAAGAATCTTGCCTCTTAGATTTACCTGTGTCCAAGAATCTCCTTAGCAACCTCTTTTTGATGAGCCTTTCTATCTCATCCTTCAATGCCTAGCACTTGTCCATGTTATGTCCCACATCCTCTTGGAACTCATAATATTTACCTTTATCCCTCCTTGCGAGAGTACACTGGTCCATTTTCTTTGACCAGTTTACTATGTCATGATTTTCTTTAATTCACATCAAAATTTTATGCGGAGCAGCATTTTAGGGGTAAAACTTATCTTCTTAATATCTCCTTGGCCTTTTTCTTCTTTCTTCCCTCGAGGGGAATAACTTATTAGGGAAGGTTTTCTATCTCAAAAATTAGACGGGAAACGACGTGCACTTTTTCATTCTAACTGAGGGGAACTACATCCTCGAGTAATATGCAAATCTGAGTTATACCGGCCATCTGCCTAGCTTGTATCATTAAGTGCAATGAACGGTTTCGCTCTATCTATCAGTACCCTGAAATCAGCAGGATGATTGATTGTTGAAAAATTGTGCAGCCATGTGTTTTTGACATTGTTGATCATTGTGAAGGTGGCTACCTCACCGTGCAGGTTTTGAATGTCAAAAGCTACCTCTTGGAATCTCTCAATAACATCTCACAAGCTTTTTTTCTCACCCTGCTTGATGCCTTGCAAAGCAGTGACAGTCTTTTTAGTTCTCATTTAGATGAAGAACCTAGTTTTAAACAACTCTGACAATTACTTGAAAAAAGATACTGATTTCAGAAGTAAATCGTGGAACCAGTCCAAAGCATCCTCTGTTAATATAGACAAAAAAGCTTTACAAACAAGTGCATCTTTGAAGGTTTACATTTGAATCAACGTACGATACTCATCTAGATGTTTCCTTAGGTCGGACCGACCCTTATTCTTTTTCATTTTGATCTCCCTGAAGCACTGAGGGAATGGCATTTCTTGGATTTGACGTGCAAAGGGAGAGTTAGTATTGTCTTCGTAATCGGACTTTTTAAGGTCTCCTAAGCTGTACTTCTTCACTGCACGCACAAATAAGTCATTGAAGGCTTCTTTTAAACTGGAGATTTCAGCTCTCTTACTATGTGCCTTATCTTTACAAGTCCTTTCAAATCTTCTGGTTTTGGAATCATTGCTTTCGAAAGGTGAAGTATAGTAAGAAGATTCGAATTTCTTTCATTTCATCTTTTGGTCTGACCTCTCACCTTCTGGCTTCAGAAGTTGTATCGTAATTACTCACAACATCTACCTGTGGCCTCAACTCCTTAAGCAGCTCCGATTTAATGTTTGCTCGAAAGCCTTAGAAAAGTCATTGCATTACCTCTAAGGTAACCGGGGTTCCTTCTAGGATTCTTTAACAAATACATTAATCTTCTAGGCAACTGATGTTCTGTTCACATTATCCCTTTAGGACGAATGATTTTCAGACCGTTCTGCCATTTAGCTCTCAACGAAAGCACCAATTGATAATTCCTAATCAGATAGAGCCGAGTGCATTGTGTAACGGTTGATTAGAGGTACAAATACCTACAAGAAAAAGACTAATCCTGGGTCGGACCCGGGGTAAACACTCCAATGCTTAAGTCAATATTTGAAGGAATTTTAGCAAAGTAACTTTAATGTTAAAGAACACTTACTTAGGAGTGTAGTAAATGCTCCTATTTATAGGGCTCATAGTGGTAGAAGTACGACCCATAATAAGAGGGATGCTTGACACGTGTACAGACATGATTATGTGAGTTGAAGCTTCACATTCATTGGGCATGAAATGGGCCTAGTGAGCTTACTAAGTAAATATAGTAAGATAAGGCCTTATCAATAAGTAAAACACTCAATTGTAAATTCAAATTATTTTCCTTTTGTTCTTTTATTATTGAGTAAATCAATGAACAAATTCTTCCTAATTGAGATGTAATATTAATTTTAGACCAATATATGAACAAATAGATTAAATTATTGATATAAAACAAATATGCTAAATAGTGCTCATAAACAGTTTTGTTCTATCAATCAAACAACTTAAACTAATTAAGTAAAAGAAATGATTTTCAAGAATCAAGCTTAAGAAAACTTTTTATCAAAATTTTATTAAGCCAAATAATATTAGATATAGGAAGCCAATAGTACAAAAATATCAAATATTACAAGTAGATTAATTATATCAATCAAAGATATTAGATATATCAATCATAATACATAAGCAGTTCTAAAACATGTAAAGTAAAGAGCGTGAGATAAAAGAGATATTGAATAAATTTATATAAGTCTGGCTGTTGTGCCTACATTCTCTCTTCAAGACCAATTGTCTTGAGAGTTCCTCTCTTTTCATTGACTTTTTTCTGGGTAAGAGTCAAAGCCAAATAAAAGCTCACGCTTCAATCTAACTAATTTTTTTCCAAGTAAAAACTTCCAAACACTTAACTATTTTTTCCAAGTAAAAGTCGTAAACACTTTCTTTTTTCAAAGTAAAACTTAAACATTTGCTAATATCTTTTCTTTAAGTTCCTAGTTAACCTAATTTTACAATCTCAAAAACTCATAAGATTGAATATCAAAAGAATTAAAATCAAATAGAACCAATCTCTAGGAATGATGTCAAGGTAGATGGTTGTTGAAACCATTGAAAATGAAATCTTTTTTCCTAAAACAAAATAAATTGTATATAAGATGAATAGGGTCAAATCCATAGAGATTAGGATAGATTGATTCTCCTAATAATAAGAAAATAAAATAAAATAAGGGGATTCTAATTAAAGAAATAATAAAATAAATAATTCAAGAAATAAAACTAAACAAAGCAAATAAATTAAATGAGAAAACCAATTCAAACAAATATCTAGCTTAAGGTGTAATTTCAATATTAACTTTATGGATTGATTATAGATATAAAAGTACTCTCTAACACTTTTAATGAACTAGTTATAATTACTGATATGCTTGTTACAATAAATTTCTCCTTAGTTCTTAGAATAATTAAGACAAGCGCTACAATTATCTCTTTGTCAATTAAACAAACCAAGAAAAGCTCTATAGTTTTAATTTGCTAATAGCATTAATAATAAGAAAAAACCTAATTCTAATCAACAAACATACAAGAAGATTTTTTTTTTTTAAATTAGATAGCTTAAATTTAATGATATTTTTCGATAGCATCACTTTCCACAATAATAAACAAACATAGATTTAAGGACATGCAATTTTATATGACTGTATATTATTTATATAATTGACCAATGAATCCCTTTTACATTAATCACAAAATAATAGTATTATGAAGCATATAAATTACATAAATACTAAAAATAAATAGAGAGATAAGAGTATAAATTATATCTTACAATCCTATAAAAACCAAACTTCAATGTTATTATCAGGTTTTTGGATAATTTGTTAATAGGGAATAATTTTTAATGTCCAAAAATTGCAAGTTCCCTAATTGTCTATATCTAAATCAAGAAGTGGACAAGAATCCAACAATAGGATTATTAAGTATTATTATTGATCGTATTAATTTTCTAAGCGAGGCTTTTGAAAATTTAATACATTTGTAGAAAGGGTTTCAAACCGTTAGAAAAATTGGCTCCAAGGCAGAGCAAGTTTGAAAATTATTTTTTTAGTAACAAAGAATCATTGGGCTTTGTTGCAAGCTCTCAATACTAGAACAAGTACAAGAAGCTGAAAAAGGCAAGAAAACCAAGATTTTACCTCAAAAATAATTTTAGATCCTTGAGTAGCTCTATAATTTTGCCAAAAAAAGTTAAAATTGTTCTAAAATATTCTAATATAGAGCAGATTCACATTATTGGCATTAGAGCTTTGGTTAGAAGTTTTGGAAGTGAAATAAAAAGTTTTGGATGTGGCTGAAAAGAAAAAGAAGTTTAAGGATCAAAATAAGAGTTGTAATCTGCTATAGTAGGTCACGAGGAGTTTATAGGTAAAAAGTTTTAAATTTGAGGAGTTTCTAAGTAAGAAGTAAAGTTAAAACATGAAATAGATAGAGAGCTTATAGTTGAAGGAGGATTAGTGTAAATTACTCTCAATTAAATGATTGGTGATTAACCACTAAGTTTCAATTAATCATAAAAAAAATACTTGTATGTAATAATTCATTATATAATTCAACCATGAAGCATAAAAAAAAAAATCCAGCATTCCAAATCTTAAGTACAAATCTCATAAGTTATGCATTACTTTAAGTCTTAAATATAAAAAATAAGAAAAAAGAAGAGAAAGTACAAGCCATTAGCATCAACGCATACAAATAAAACTCATTTAATAGCTTAATCATTAATATTAATGAAATGATGATCATCAGTAACCCAAGGTAACTTTTCAAGACAAAACATATGAAAAAAAATGGGTTAAAATCTAATATAAATTTGAAAGGAAAGATGAATTTATACCTATTTCAAGAATTCTTTTTTCTTAAAATAAGTTCAATTGAATATCTCATCTAATCTCATAGGAGAGGAACGCTCATTCTGATGATAAGTGAGCAGCGTTTATTGTTTTACTAGATTTGGCTATTTGTACTTACTGAGAGATGGAAACTAAGAAAGATAGTAGAAAAATTACAAGTCATTAATATCAACATAATACAAATAAAATTCATTAATAACTTAATCATCAATATTAATAAAAAGATGATCACAACAATATAAGACGATTTTACAAAATAAAAAAAAGTTAAATCTAATAATATAAATATAAATGATAACTTTAAAAGGAAAATTGAATTTATACCGATTACAAAACTTTTTTTCTTTTATAATATGGTAAAAAAAATATTCATTTGAATATCTTACTAATTTTATCCCCAAATAAAGGCTTGGAGAGTGAGAGGAATGCCGGTGCCAATGATTAAGCGTTTATTTATTCTTTTAATGTATTTGCCTATTTGTATTTAGTGAAGATGGGAGCTGAGGAAGACGACAAAGAAATTCTGTTTAGAATATCATTTTAGAGCAAAGTTTTCTCAAATATATATATATATATATATATAAGATTAGAATAGTAATTTCACAAAAATATAAAAGATTAGTCTAAGAGTGAGCAAAATCCAAACTGAAGGCTTTG
>CANXYI010903160.1:0-13480 GCA_948208565.1 Hura crepitans
CAATAAATCTATAGTGGTGGCTCTACTGGGGATTGAGAATTTAAATTTGAAAGTGCCTAAATAATATGCCATCTAATATTCTAATTTTTATCATTCTCATACATTACACTCTATATACACTGTGTCCCTTTTACCCTAGATGGTGTTATGAACCATGAATCCATTTTTCATTCAAGAATAGAGAAGTGCTAGCAAATCCATTACTCATAAACCTTGTGCCTTCGGGTATATGAAAAGGTGAACTAATTGGTTGCTATTATCTTTGATAAAAAAGACCTATTAAGAAGGCCTTTGCTTATAGGAACCATAAGCCTTTTTTACCAAACCATGAGCCCATATAGTCAAACTTAGCAACTTCCCCTAGGTTGTATGACCCTAATGATTGTGATTGCATTATGATTGCTATGTGGGCTTATTATATTTAACCTTATTTGAAGTGGGGGTAAGCCCATTGTGCCTTTTATCTGGAATGGGACTAACCTAATTTCACCTTAAATAAAACTTAAATGTTATGGGACATTATTTTTGCATGTGTTTTAAATATGGAAGGTCATTGGGCTTAATTTGGATGAAAAATGAACCTATGTATCCCCTATAAAACAAATATCTAAAACCACATGTGTGGGAGTAATAAGTTTGGAAGGCTTACTGCTTGTGTTTGTCCTTGTACACCTAACATGTATCCTTTCTTGTGTTTATATACATGTATAACATTATATTGTACTTACTACATGACATAAACTTTCTATCTTTCTTGTTCTTATACCATATGTATCTTATAAACTTTTACATTTCCATCTTAGTATTCATACGTTGTAAACACACTTCATGTAGACTTAAATACACTTCACACTAGCACATGACATGCTAACCATATATTAAAGATTGTCATCTTATAAAGCTTCATTGAATTTTTACTCATGCATCTTATGATCTCATTCATGCAATAACTATCTGTACCATGTATCCACACATATGCATGCATCATATATGTTCTTAAAACATCATCCATACATAAGACATGAAGCACATGTATTAGGCATCACTAGGAATCATATACATCATTAAGGATATCTATAAATCATACATTATGGAAATCACATACATGCATTAGAATCATAGGTTCTTATTCATGCATCAACTATATATGTGTTGCACATGCACAACACTACCCCATTTATGCTACTTGGGCAGTCATGCATCATTATCCATACAAGTGTCCATGTAACACCCTAGAACGCATATATTGTAAACACACTTTGTATAGGTACATCTCATACTAGCACATGATCAACCCCTTATTAAGACCTTCTAACCTAACCTATACATTAGCTACCCATGTAAGCATACATAACAAAGATATTATAACATCTAAGGAATATATACCTCATAACCATTCACATGACATAGACCTTCATATGTATATCTAGAACCATGCATGCATCTTTACAAACATCTTCTTTATATGCCTAAGAGTTCACATGCATCCCTATAAGTGTCTAGTATCATGCATCATCCATCATAAAATCATATATGCTTATCTCGACCATCATAATCCATTACTTTACCTAGTGTAAGATATAACATGCATCCATCCTTAGAAGACCTACTTGTCCATGCACGACAAACATAAATTTTGTAGCTCACATTATCCTTATGAACTTACATCAAGTCATACCAATGTATTCACATTTGGCACATATCATCTATCATGTAGACTTTATTCATCTTGTACCATCTTATCTAGTATGGGCATGAGATGCATCCATCACATATCCATATGCATTTATAGTCACATTATATCTAGGTACATCATGTGTATATTGCATAACCCAACATCATACATCGTATCATATTAACCATATATTGTGCTAACTATAAGATCATCCTTCTCTCAAGCTCTACAAAGGAAAAAACTTAACCCTCTTCTTCCTTCAACACTTCTCACCATAAAAATGGCAACCAGACCTGAAACCAAAGGCGATGTCAAGTTACGAATATAGGCATACTAAACGAGGCAATGATAACACTAGAACAACTAATAATAATGTTCATGGAAGAAAAGATTCATGAAAAGCTTGGATGAATGACCTAACAATAGGGCGTAAACTTAATCAAGGAAGTAAATAGCGAGTAGGGAACTAAGCCTAGTTGCCCGTTGTGCAAGTTCACTAGGCTAAATAAGCCCTTCTCCACAATGTTTGAAGAATTGAGGGAGAAGAACTTTCTTCAACCATTGACACTAATACCTTACCCATAACCATTTCCACCAAAACATCACCAAGATTTATATTGTGCATATCATCTAAGGACTAGTCATTTGACCAACAAATGTATGACCCTCTGCCATGCCATCCAAGACCTCATGGACTATGGCATAATACCCAATCTTAAAGATCACCCATTACTAGACCTTACTGTCATCCCCCAAATCTTTGAAAAGTAAGGTTCCCTCTTTTTGACCTTCAGTCTGCCACCTCATAGGCTAACTATTGACCAATTAGAGGATCACACCAATCAAGGATATGAAAGGATCCAATAAAGATAGGATAGACTATCCTTGTTTTCTTTTCTAGTTGTTTCTTTTCTTCATGTTAGAATAATTAAAGTTTAATAAAACTTCATTTTGGCTTTTCATGAGCATCTTTGTGCACCTCATTCATTCATAGCATGGTACTCTTGAAAGTGAGTTAAGAGATTTCAAAAAAAATGATCAACTTAATCTATATGTATCAAAGATTCTCTAGAAAATGGCTCACACTACTACATGCAATTTTAAAGTCCAAAAACTGACATTTCCTTGTAAGGCATGAGAAATATCCTTGAATGTGAGATGTGAGAGTAATAAGCTAGGAGCAATTAAACCCAAATGAATGATTTCCTTCAATCTTAAAAAAGGCCTAAGTTCAATAGGCTCCAAGCATCCAATTCATGTTTTCCAAAAGAGTTTTATCCAATCAATTCCTTCAAAACCTAAGAACCATTCTAAATGACAAACATTTCACAGTTCCTACTCACTTAAAATCCAAAGGTTAGAAACACTAAGATGCCAAAACTCCAAATCTTACTAAAACAAAAAAAATTTACCCTAAAGCCTCAAATAATTGGGCATTCTTTTTTCAATTGTGGTTGCCCTTACTTAAAAAGAAATGAGATTTCTAATTCCTATTAGGCTAATCGATTAAGACCTAGGCAAAAGTTAGGGAAATTTGAGAGAAAATATTTAGTCGAAAAATCTTTGAAGTAGCTAATAATAGGGATATCATCAATGCACTACTCAGAAATATTAAAAGCCTAAAGATTCAAAACACTGAGGCCATAAAGTTAACTACTTACTAATCTGGACACTTCTATCAAACTCCTATAACACAAGCTTTAAAACATATCACTCTAAGTTCATTGTCCGTAAGAGTACATATCTAACCATTTCAAAAGGTGCAAAGTCTAGATTTAATTAATTAGATCCCAAGCCTTAATTGAATATGGATAAGCTGAATTCAAAAATAAAAAAAGAAGAAGAAAAAAAGAAAAAGAAGCTCATTAAGTTGAAAACTTATAAAGGGCAGCCTAAGCAAAAATTAGAGCATATCTTACTAGATAAAAAACCTGTAAAGGGTGGTATTGGCAAAAATTATACGTCAAGAGAAAATAATTAGTTAGAAACTATGAAACCCATATCAGCTTTCCAAAGAAATCTGATAGATGGCGCACTTCCTACTTGGTCACTTATCTTAGAATTAATGCGAGATTCATTCGTTTAACACTTATTAGAAGTGCAATTATTATCTATATTTAACTTAATTCTTAAATTTACCTTTAAGGTATATTGAACTAGAGTAAGATGGACATGTGAGGTCCATTAATAGTTCATTTCATTTATTATAAAAATTCCAACAACATAATGTCTGTTCGGGTGCCATCCTAAAATTTTACAACCTGTAGAAAACAATTCCAATAATCATATCTTCTATTTTATCAACTTTAGACCCCACTGATCCTCTAGGTAACATTCAACTCAAAATAAAATTTAAATCACTTAATCACACAAGTAATTATTCATCTTCCAAAGGATGTTTATATAAATTTCAATTTATTTAGATTACAAAACCACATTAGCTTCTAAGTGTAATGCCTGTGCTTTGAGGTTCTGTGAACAGTGCCTCTGGGTCCGAGAAATGCGTCTGGGGTGCCGAGTCACTTGCACGTAAGTCGAGATAGTGACACTGGTTATAAAACTTTAAGGGGCTTTAACCTGATGAAAAGAGCAAAATTTAAAAATTTAGTGGAACCAGCAATTCATTTTGGACCGTAACCTACCTCTTAGTATAATAAAATTTTTTTGGGTCTGGATTGACTCCAGATATGCTCGGATGGACCCAAAAATAGTGGATCCTAAAGTTCAAAAATTATATTAAGTCCACTAGTGAAAGAATTTTTGGAATCGGAGGTCGTTTGTTAATTCTCGTAACTTTTAAGGTTGGCACACAAATCGACATAGTTTAAAAACTACCTTCTCGATGAAATTTGGGCACAAAAAACTACAAGTAAGTAGAAGGGTTTAAAATAGATATTTGAAAACAAATGGTGTCATTTTTGGAGGTCTGAGTGAATTTTGGTGAATTTTCAAAGTTTTTTAAAAAATTAAACAATTTTAGGATAGATCGGGTGGTTGTGGATCCCATATATGCACTTGCCAGCTGGCCTAGGGCCTTAAAAAGTGTCCCTAAGTTGTGACAAGTGGATTTTCCCCTCAAATAAAAGATAACTTCTCTCTCTTTCTACCCAAAAATCCTGATGCTAGCTCCACCTTTAGCTGGCCAGAACTTCTTCAATCCTTCACCAAAAATGGTGATTTTAGTTTCTAAATTTAAGTTTGCTTGTTAGGTACCACAGTGAAAAGGAATTAGGCAAAAAGGACTTCTCAATTTAGAGATAAAATTCATTAAAGTTTTCTAGATAGAAGCAATCCAGCAGGGGTACCAAAGGTGAGTTCCTTGCTCTCTTTTTCATTTTCATGGTGATTTCTTAGCTATAAAGGGTTCTTTGAGGTACCTAACACCTGTGTGGATGTGTGTGGCATTGGTTTAAGGTCAAATAAGGTAAGGAAGGGCTTGAAAAGCAAGGGAGAAACTACTATGGAAGGGCTAGAATGGAAGCTGGTAGCCTTAGAATGGTGGCATTTTGATTTTCAAGGGAAGGGGGTAAGTGAATTCTGCCATTTACTTCATGCCACTAATTTCTAGTAGCTCTTTTCTTGGGTTATGAAGGTATTAAGTGTGTGAATTAGCTTAGCAAAGTGATTAAATTAATGTAAGGTAGCATAAATTCAATAAAAGGTAACTAACATGGGTAATTGATAAAAATAATTGAGTTTGGGTGGACTTTGCATAGTTGGCCAAGAGGTGCCTATAAGGGTTGTTATGTGTTGATGATGCTTAATGTGTGATTAGGATATTTGAAGCATGAATTGATGAGGTTGGGGCTAGCATGTAATGAATTCTTATAAATTGATGAAAGAATACATGTTGGTATGTAAGGCATGTGCAATCAAGAGTTATGTCAACTTTATGAATGTGTATGGGTTGTTTTAATGGTCTTATAGGGTGCTTGATTCTTGAGTTAGTGATATGGTACATAAAAAGAGGGATTTATGCATGAGTGTGTAGTGATTTCACTATGGCAAAGACATGTAAGGCATGGTATGCATGATACATGGTATATATATATATATGTGAATGTTGGCATGGTAATGGTTAGGATGTATGTATGATAAATGATGACAAAGTGCATGTGATTAGCTATGAATCACCTAATGGCTGAGAGGTGTCAATGCCATGGTGGGAGGATGATAAGCATGGCATGTATTCAAGCTGTATGTACATGAATGGTATGAGATAATGCATATGTAATATATGATATAGACTTGGCATGAACTAGGCTAAAGTATACCCCAAAGTGAGACATAATGTAGGCTGAATTGGCATGAATAATAATCTTAAATTTGTTTAGAAATGATGTGTGAAAAATGGTTTAATTTTTGCCTTTAAGGGTTATGGTATGTATAGACACAATGTGCTAGAGTTATATGCCTAAAATGATGTAGTTAGGTGAGTTAGAATGGCCAAAATTATATTGGCATAGAGTTAATTAATACAAACCATAAAATGGCATGTAATATAGACAAGGAATGGTATGAATAATAACTTTAAAATGTGACTAGTTGATTGGTATAAAAATGGCTTGTATTTTGCCTATAAGGGCTATGTATTGTAAATGAAAATCATGCTTACTTGTGTGGCTTTATGGGCTATGTCTAGAAATGGATGAGAATGGCATTTGAGCCTATGATTTGGCTTTGTCAATGGCCTAGGATTGGTTACCTTAGGGCCTAGGATATGGATGTAAATAATGGCTAAAATTGCATTGAAAAATAAGGTGAATTGGACCTAAAATACTTAGTAAAGGCTTGGCCGCAATAACCTATAACTATCCTAAATGACCCTTACTTGAACTAATAAATCGTTGGGATAATAAATGGCATAATTTATGAAGTAGTTATGGAAGTAAACTCAATATAAGATATCATAATTAATTACTCTTGAATCTTAAATAGTTTTTTTTGATATTTTACCCGGTATAGCCTGTTTATGGCCATACCAATTGGGCTGATTTCCAACTGCACTAAAAAATGTTAACTATCTATTTTTAAGATTATAATATTATAAAAAGTTAATTAGTAAGAAAATAGACACTGATTGAGGTTAATGGCCCACTAGTTAGACACACACTAGATGGGTTGATAGGTTAACTTAGGGATTCTTAGTAGTTGCTACACTATTTATTTTTCAGATAAGGCCAGTACAGTGACGTAGGTCCCTATTAGGGCTACTGTGCTAGTTTGTTAAATAGACCAGTCTCCTGGGCAAACATAACCACTATACCAATAATCATGTAAATGATGCCGGTGCAACGGCATAGGTTTTGAGGGCCACTACACTAGTTTGTTGGACAAACCAGTCTACTCGGTAGATAACCCTTGTTATTTGCACCTAGGGTGCTAGGATTTAATTGAGCCGATGTAACGACACAGGTCCAGAATGAGGACCACTGCACCAGATTATTTTCCCTCTAGATCCAGTGTCTATTAGGGATGTCTCCTAAGTTGGGCCAATTGATATAATTAAACAAGATTAATAAATTCATATATGACCGTGAAGTTAGATATAGGGGCATTTTAGTAATTTTTCACTGATAATGAATAAATTTTTAAAAATGGTATAGCGTATGTAGGAAGTGACTAATAACGACTAAAGACATAAATTATATGCCTTGGAATAAGTTAATTGGATAACTATGGGCACAAATACCTTAGGGGTAAAATGGTAATTATGCATGTTAGTTTTCTTAACTGAACTAGGATATCAGTGTAAGACCAGAATGAATGTATAATACATGGATATGGATGTGTTTTTGATGGTTGAATTCACCATTGAGTATTTTTATACTCAGCGTACCTATTTCAGTGCGCAGGTATCAAGGTCAAGGACATTACCTTGTAAAGCATGCAATGGAGTCCAGAGGACATTCTTAAGAAGACCAATCATGTATAGATGTATAATTTTGAACTCTATGTACTTAGGTGGGGAAAATGGGTGTGATGTATATAAGGGGCACATGGTAGTTTTGGTATATATTAGACCTTGCTATAATTAACTAGGAGATGATTTCTCTTATATATGTGTGCTTTGTGTTATGTGTGTTTGTGAGCCTGAGGCTCTATATGTTTTATTATGGCCTGAGGCCTGTGATTTCTATGTGGTAGAAGATATGGATATGATGATAACTAGAGGGATTAGAGGGGTTTAGGAGAGGTGATATATAATATTAAAGTGTGTATAGGTGGAATTTGAATTTTTAGATAGTGACCAGGGCAGCTGCTATGATGCCAGATTCTTAGATGATACCTGATTGAGTTAGATTCTTTCTGTAATGGATAAAATATGATCATGTGAACTAAAATGGATTATAGGAACTAACTTGAATGATTTTTGAATTAGATAGAGTTGTTTAGTGTAGTATAAGTAAAATTTAAACGAATGAACAGTTGGAGAATTTCAGGATGGGTGACCTGGCGAGAAGTGCACTGCTTATTATGTTTCTTTGGGAATCTAGTAGGGGGTGTTACATTTTGTGGTATCAAAGCCTAATTAATGTTCCTAGGCTAAGTACATGAGTGCAAATGTCTAAGTTTCAAATTCCTTCAAACTGTTACATTGTTCGAGGCTGAAAAGGAAAAGTCTTCTGTAATACAGAAAGGACTGGTCTAGTTGCTTAAAGGTGGGGCCAAGGATCTTACCAGATTCCTAAAGTATGTTAAGGAGTTTTTAATGATATATATATAAAAAAGGTAAGAGATTCTTGATAAGACTGAAGGTAAGGTCAAGGATATAGACAGCTAAACCTCAGAAAGAGGGATTTTGCAATACCAGTACTAGTTGCATGTGACATGGAAGGAATGGTCCTAGAAGGGAGAGACCTCTTTTAGAGAAAGAGGTAATGCACTATGGGACAGTTCAGTGTAGTAACAAGATGGTAAGATGAGGAGAAAGGGTCAGTTATAGGCCTAGTCTTAGCCTAGGTCCTAGTCTCAGACAAGGTACTAAGGGCATAGATAGACACAGACCTAAAGGTTAGGGCAGGCTTCTATTGATAGACCTCCATTGCCTCCTCGGGTCAATAGTACTCCCTATATAGGGGAGGTAATAGGAGTTGACTTCCCACATGTGGCACTTGTCAGATGAGGCACTGAGAGCAATGTAGAGAAGGTAAGAAAGGAAATATCTCTACTATGGTGTTAAAGACCACTATAGAGAGAGTGTCCTCAGGGATAGGTAGAGGGTGCTTAGACATAAATACCTAATGTTGCACTCCAAAGTAGGGGTCAGAGGTAAACTGAAGGACAGTAGTCTAGTAGTAGTCAGGGTACTAGAATTAAGGCTTATGCTTCAGCCAGGTAGGGTGTAGTGGGAACTAAAAAAGAGGTTATAGCACCAGATGGTATAACTGGTATGGTGTTTACCTAATGTTATAGTCTTGGCTTTGATAGACCTTAATTTAATGCCCTTATGTGTATGAATTACACAAACACAGAATAGGTAAACAAAACCTGAGCATATTGATGTAGACATTAGAGTTAGTAACCCTATGGAGCAATGAGTGATTATGAACATGGTGCATAGGAGAGGCCCTCTGGTGATTCAGGGTATAGTCTATTGCTAATTTGACGAAGTTGCATCCTAATGAGTTTAATGTAATCCCAAGATGGATTAGTTTGTTAAGTATCATATTATAACTGATTGTAAACATAGGAAGTTGACCCACTAGATTATACAAGGACTGATAATGACAGTTGAGGGAAGCTGATGTTTTTAAAACTATTCTTAGACCCTGGCACGGACATCCTAAGTTTTGGTGGTGCCATTGAGGACACACTAATATTCCAATAGTTTTTATGGGACTCAATGAACAAAACTTTCCAATCTTATTTAGGTAAGTGGTGCTGGTGTTTATAGATGGTATTCTGGTGGATTCTAAGAACTAGAAAATATTATGAATAGCACTTGAGGGTTGTGTTATAGACCCTGAAAGCGAGATAGTTGTGTGCTCAGCTTAATAGGTGAGTTTAGTTAAGTGAAGTTCCTTCTCTAGGTTATATAGTTCTAGCAGAGGGAATCAGAGTTGATTCCAAGGAGGTAAAGGTAGTACTGAAAAAGGAAACCACCTGGAAAGGTAACTAAGATGAGAAATTTTTTTGGCCTTAGTTGATTACAAAAGACTTGTAAGAGGACCCCCCCATTATTATCACTCTTTTGATAAGATGGATTAGAAAGAAGGTGAGATTTGAATGGGATGGTAAGTGTCAGACCAATTTTGAGCAACTGAAAAAGGTGCTGACAGAGGCTCTTATTCTGATTGAACTTGAATAGGGTAAAGACTTTATTATGTACAGAAATGCTTTATCGAATGGTTTGGAATGTGTGTTGATACAGAATAGAAGGGTAGTGGCTTATGCTTTAAGATTGTTGAAGCCTCGAGAGGGAAATTATCTTACCCATGTCTTGGGGCTAGCTGCCATTGTGTCTATTATGAAAACATGAAAGCATTGTTTGTATAAAGAGAGATGTTGTATGTGTACAAACCATAAGAGCCTAAAATATCACCTTACTCAAGAAAAGTTGAACCTAAGATAGAAAAACTGGTTAGAGCTGATTAAGGATTGTGATGGGCTGACTGGTTACCCACTAGTGGGAGTCAAGGTGATAGCAAATGCTAGGCACAAGAAATTTATAATAATCTTGAAAAACATGAATGTTAATTATAGTACATTTCAAGGCATGCTGTGCTAGCTAGGTTATAGATAAGGCCAGATGGCTAACAACAGATAAAGGAAAAATAGATAGAAGAGAATAGTTAGCTTAGATGGTAAACAAGACTTAAGAGGGGAAGACCACAGGGTCTGAGTTGACAGAAAGTGAGTAGTTGTGTCATCAAAACAAACCATGCGTACCTCATATGGATGACTTGGAGTTACAGATACATCAGGAGACATATAAGGCTCTTTGTTTTATGCATCTTAAGAGGAAAACATGAACTTAAAATTTTACTATTGGTGGTCTGGTATGAAAAAAGATGTGGTAGAATATAATGCTAGATGTTTGACATGCCAGCAAATGGAAGCTGAGCATCAGGTTCCTTTTAGATTGTCATATCCTATAGCACTACCGGAGTGAAAATGAGAAAAGCTAACCTTGAGTTTTGAGATGGGTTTACCTTTGGCCAAAAGTAAATGTAATATTGCATGGATAATTATGGATAGGTTGACAAAGACAGTTCAAGTTACCCAGTCAAGATGGATTAGTCCTTCGAAAGGCTAGCTAGACTGTATATGGATGAGATAGCTAGATTTTAGGGTGTGCCAGTGACTATCATTTCTGATAGGGATCTTTGTTCACTTTCAGATTTTGGAAGAAGTTGCAAGCAGCTTTAGGCACCAGACTGGGTTATAACACAATTTTTCATCCTCAGTCTGACGGACAGTCAGAGAGGGTGATATGGATATTTGAAGATATGTTACGAGGATATTGCCAATAAGCTTATGGGTAACTAGGAGCAGACCATGTTCTTAATAGAAGTTGCTTATAATAATAATTACCTGTCTAGTTAGGGATAGACCCATATGAGGCATCATAGGGTAGACGATGCAGGACTCTTTCGTGTTGAAGTAGGGTTAGAGAAAGAAGATCTCCAGTGTGGATTTAATCAAAAGGGCAGAAGAAAAATCAAAGTTAGTGGGAAAAGCAGATATCAGTTGTGATTAGACAAGAACCCTATGCTGGTTTAAAATGGGGAGTTACTGAATATACAGTTGGAGAAAAAGTGTTCTAAAGGTTTCTATGGGGAGAAAGGTGTAGAGGTCCAGGAAAAAGGGAAAATTGAGTCCTAAGTTGAGTGGGCCCTACAAGAATGCTGATAGGGTCAGACCTCTAGCATACAGGCTTGCACTATCACCTGAGTTACGACAGATACCCGATGTTTTCCATGTTCCTATGATCAGGAAGTACAGGTCAAATCCATTACATGTGATTTCGATGGCAGATATTAAAGTACAACTAGATTTAAGTTATGAAACGGAAGCGGTATAGAGTATAGCTCGTAGTACGAGATAGATGAAAGAATGAGTCAGTATCACTATTACAGCATTATAGAGGTGTTAAAATGTAGAGGAAGTTATCTAAGAGCTAGACAAGGAAATGAGGGCTCAATATCCTTCTTAAATTACTCTAGGTAATTTCGAGGATGAAATTTTCTTAAGAGGGGAAGAAATGTAACGCCCGTGCTCCGAGGCTTCATGAATAGTGCCACTAGGTCCGAAAAGTGCACCAGGGGTACTAGTTCACTTGCACTCAAGTTGAAATATTGACACCGGTCATGAAATTTTGAGAGGCTTTAATTTGATGAAAAGAGCAAATTTTAAAAATTTAGTAGAACCAATAATTTATTCTGGACTGTAAGCTATCTCCTAGTACAATAAAAATTTTTCAGGTCGGGATTAACCTAGGATATGCATGAACAGACTTGAAAATAGTGGACCCTGAAGCTAAAAAATTATATTGAGTTCACTGGTAAAAGAATTTTTGAAATTGGAGCTTATTTGCAAATTCTCGTAATTTTTGAGGTTGGCACACAAATTGAGGTAGTCTAAAAATTGCCCTACCGATGAAATTTGGCCACAAAAATTAATAAGTAAGTAGAGGGGATTAACATAGAATTTTAAAACAAACGGTGTAATTTTTGGAGGTCCGAGTGAATTTTAGTGAATTTTTAAAGTTTTTTGAAAAATAGAACCATTTTAGGATGGATTGGGTGGCTATAGACCCTATCCATACACTTGCCAACTAGCCTAGGGCCTTAACAAATGTCCTTAAGTTGTGATAAGTGGATTTTCCACTCAAATACAAGAGAACTCCTCTCTTTTTCTACCTAAAATCCTAATGTTAACTCCTCCTTTGGGTGGCCAGAACTTCTTTAATCCTTCACCAAAAATGGTGATTTTAGTTTCTAAATTTAAGTTTGCTTGTTAGGCATCACAGGGTAAAGCAATTAGGCAAAAAGGATTATTGAATTTGGAGATAAAATTCATCAAAATTTTTTGGATAGAAGTAGTCTGGTAGGGGTGCCAAAGGTTAGTTCTTTGCTCTCTTTTTGGTTTTCATGGTGATTTCTTAGCTATAAAGGGTTTTTTTAGGTACCTAACACCTGTAGGGATGTTTGTGGCTTTGGTTTGAGGTGAAATGAGGCAAGGAAGGGCTTGAAGAATAAGGGAGAAGCTACCGTAGAAAGGCTATAATAGAAGCTGGTAGCCTTGTAATAATCCCTGTGATGATTTTCTTATTTACATGTGATTTCTATGCTTGCTTATGAGCTTGAGGCTCTATATGTTTTTATTATGGCCTAAGGGCTATGATTGTCGTATGATAAAAGATGTTGGTAGGATGATAACTACGGCACCAAATGGGTCTAGGATAAGATATATATGATATTGAAGTGTTTACAGGCGGAATTTGAATTTTTGGATAGTGACAAGGGCAGCCACTATATTGCCAAATCTTTAGCTAATACTTGATTGAGTTAGATTTTTTATGTATTCATATGAACTAAAATGGATTTATAGGAATTGACTTGAATAATTTTAGAGTTAGATAGAGTTATTTATTATAGTATGAGTAAAATTTAAACAAATGAACATAGGGGAAATTTCAGGATGGGTGACCTAACGGCAAGTACATCGCTTATTGGGTTTCTTTAGGAATCCAGTAAGAGGTGTTACATTTTGTGGTATCAGAGCCTGGTTAATGTTCCTAGGCTAAGTACATAAGTGCAATTGTTTAAGTTTCAAATTCCTCTGAACTATTACACTGCC
>CANXYI010903235.1:0-13299 GCA_948208565.1 Hura crepitans
TAACATTTTAGACAGATAATAAACCCAACCCAAATAAATTAAATAAGTCCAAAATCTATTTTTTTGGATTGGGCTGGGTTGATCTGATGGTTTGGGTTGGTTTGAGTATATTTATGAACAACCCTAGCTGGTGGCGTCGGCGGCATAAATTATATGTAAGAGTACGTGCTAACCGAAGTAAGGAGATATTCGCGCCTCCTTTCAGTATTGTATATGCCAGAAAGGATCTCTTTTCTCTGTTAGGATGTTACGTTCTCTAACTTGCTTGGAAAATCTACAGAGGGGAGAACATGAGGAAATTAATAATGCATAGAATAATCTTTCCCTTTCGACTATCCTCTCTTTCCTAACACATCCTACGTTCTCGTCTCCGATAATGCGCACACTGTTCCTATCTCTCCACTGGCTGGAAACTTCATGGCATCATGCTCACCAAGGGTGTCCTTTCCCAGCACTTTGCTCCCAGCTCCTCCACATGCAGGTGAAATGTGACTTCTAACTTCTAAGTAATGCTCTATTCATTTGGCCAAATTTCGCCACTCGCAAAAGACGCAACGGATTGGATCTCCCTATTGTCTTGCCTTGCAAAAAAAGGCCCTTTCCATGCAGTCGTATTTTCTTTGTTTAAGGAAACGCGCTAGCAATGGGTACTCCTTGATGATGTGGCATTGGTTTGGGTTTTCAATCTGAGTGCCTGCGTGAGGGATCGAGAGATGGGAAGGAAATCCATTCATTTCTGGAAAAAATTAGTTAGGCGTCTAATGCAGTAATGAATATGTACATGAAACGTCGGTTAATAGGTGAAGCAATAAGAGGTTTTAAGAAGATAGATGAGCATTAATAACACATCAACTAACCCGGTCCAATGGGTTTGGCCTAAGAGAATCACTATGCCTTGAGTATTTAGAGCTTAAAACTTCATAATTTAAATTCATACACGTGTAAATCATCTCAAATTAAATATCTACTTACAACAAAAGCATTTATTTCGAAGCAAGTATTTTCACGCTAAAATAACTGTGCTACAATTCTCTCATTTTTTACTTCACCTGGGTCAGTGTTTTTTCTTGCGAGGCCTTTTCATTTTTCATCCTGTAGTTGAGATTTGCTCCCCTTGTTCCCGGGATTTATTAAGCATGGAGTGCACTATTGGAGGGAGTAGTGAATTTGGAGGGACTGGATAATGGGGGAGTGGTGTTTGATCAGATGCCTGAACAGGAATGAGGTTGGCTGGACTATTATGATTTCTGGGTATGTGGGATGTGGATTTTCCAAAGAGGGGTTTCTTCTTTTATCTGAAATGGTTCTGGGGTTGAGGTTAGGGTTGAATTATGTTACACTTTGTTCAATTTTACCCGCCTGCACACAGTCGGAAGATGTAGTCATGGGGAGGCGGATTCATGTTTATGCTTTGAAAGCATAGGAAAGGAGATGGATTCTATGGTGGGCACGGCTTTGATTGACATGTATGCAAAATGCGGTCGGATAAACATGGCATATGGAGTGTTTTAAGTACTTGCCAAGCAGGAATGTGGTGGCATGGAATGCGTTTGGCAATGCATGGAAAGGTAAGCTGTCATGGATTTATTACCAAAGATTTAAGAAGCTAAGCCAGATGATTTGACCTTTATGGCTGTGCTAAGGGCTTATAGCCATTCTGATTTAGTTGATCGAGGTTGCTATTATTTCCACTACCTTGAATCTGTGTATTGAGTGACACCTAAACACGAACACTATGCTTCCATGGTGAGTGCCGCGAATGAGGTTGTTCAGTATCTCCTTTGGGTTCTTGCAATGTCCATCGAAGTTATGGCTTGGTTTGAATGGATCCAAGAAGGGTACCGAATATGATGCCTTGCTTTTGCACATGTATACTTTATCAGGACAACAGGATAAAGCTAATTCCCTTGGCCAAGTCCCCAAGACCAAGAGTTCTATTCAAGTGGATTGCCAAATACACCAGTTCAGATCGGGGATAAGTTACACCCTTTATAATATGATTCAAAGACTTGGGATTAGCCGGATATGTTCAGGCACTCCGCCCAAGTTCTCTAGTTGTGATGGGAGGGAAGGTAACAAAGAGATGCAGGAGAAGGAACAGGCATTAATACTCCCATAGTGAATAGCTGGCATTGTGTTTTAGGCTGATAACCACAAGACCTGGCTCACCTTTGAATGTATTCAAGAATTTATGCACATGCTAGGATTGTCATTCTGCTATTAAAGCAGCTTCTGATATATACAAGAGAGAAATTTTGTGAGGGATAGGAATGGATGCCATTAATTGTTTGAAGCAGTCATGTTCTTGTTCTGATTATGGGTGAACTTTAATCTTTGTACTCCTTACATCATCTCCTACCAGCGGAGATGAATACAGGCCCACAAATTTATTTCAAATCATAATTGATAGGGAACATGACACTCGGGGATGTAGCTCAAATGGTAGAGCGCTCGCTTTGCATGCGAGAGGCACGGGGTTCGATCCCCCGCATCTCAATGTTTTATTAATTTTGCCCCCCCCCCCCCCTTTTTTTTTTCTTTTGCTTTGTTAAAAGATTGAAGCAAGAGGCTAGAGAGCTTTTGTAACACTGTCACAAAATTCTTACAATTCTTGGCAGACTTACATAACAAAATGAACCCAAATTCTTATCTTAAAATATTTCATCCTAGAATTTCCAACTGTTTTCCAGTTCTAGTCAAGTTGGCTCTTCACTCTATGAGATTCTCAATTCCGCCAGCCTTCACATTTCTAACAAAACATAAAAACAATCCACAAGGTAGAATTGCTCAGACCATGTTCTTGTTAATCCTCTCCCTTTTGAATTCCCTGTAATCTGCAAGCAAGCTCCCATTAACTTTGTCCTTCATGTTCTGTACTAATCTTGTTAATACCTGTTCTCAAAACACAAATGCCAAAAACCAGGGTAGTTATAACAAGTATATGTAGTCTAATTCTTCTGTCAGACAGACAATATTCAGAATAAAGGATTGTTCCTTAACTGTCTCTGTGACGTTCTTACGAACATCTTCAGGAATCAAAGCAAGGAGAGGAGGAAGAACAAAGCTTATATTCATTTTCAGTTGACCTTTGAGGCGGGTTTGTGCTCCTAGTCTATCCGCGTATAATGCTCCTTTTACTCCAAGGGAGAAGTGAGATGGTTCAATGACATTATCAATCCCTTGAAGTTGCCATCTTGTCTGCACAAGAATGCTTTGGTATTGATCACAAGGATATATAATATTCATTGATGAGTAGTTGAATGTAGCTTACAGCCTTACAATATTGAGCTCGAGAACCTTGGATATATCTTTCGGAATTTTTGGTGGGTAATCTTCCCCTCCTGTTTTACATCTCAACCTCATGTCTACTACTGGCCAGACCGTAAGAAACAAGACATTAAGGGGCAACATTTGAATTCTCCATTCTTCCTACAAGAATTAAGTAAGAGGGAGAGGGAGACAGAGAGAGAGTATTCTATTATGTGAGACAACTATAGAATAAAGGATTATAAGTACATTGTAATATTTATATCACAATTTGTGTTTGGTGTTAAACTATGCTTTGAATTACATAACACAGAAAAAAAAAATTAAAATTGGAGAGCATAAATCCATACTGTCTTATGCCAAATCTTGGTTACACAATTATGGCTTTAAGCAGCAACTGAAATCTTGACTCTTCTTTTATTCCTTAGAGATTGAGATTCAAAATTATGGACCATACATTCCGATTCTCCTAATTTTTTTAGCATACGTTTATATTTATAGAAAGGACCAAGAAAAGTTTACCCAATCAATCTTATTAAAAATACTACCATTAACTAAAACAGCTGCTTTTGGGGCAGACTCGATCAGCTGAGGGGCAAAGCAATAGCAGAGGCTGGAAAATTTTAGTAGGAGTTGCCAAGTTGAACAAGCATCCAGTTAGATGAATATTTATGGAGAGGGAGAGAGTTACCCTTACTTTATAGTCCCTCAAATGGAGAAAGGAGAGACAATGAGCATATGCATTCCTCCCTCATGAACCAGAATAAGAGTGCCATCTATCTAAGGATGCAACTAGAAAGTTGAACCCAGCGAATGAAAAATTTTGCGGAGCTTTAAGAGTATAAAAATGGGAATCCTACAGAGAAGATGAAGAGCATTCCAAAACAGAAAAATAGCTCAAAATAGTCTCTGATTATTTCGTGAAAATGGAAAAAAATTAGAGGTGATTACAGATTTAAAATACCAAAAAAGAAAAATCAAACAGAAAAGAAACCTGATTCAGTTGTTGACTCCTGCGTTGATCAGGAAACATTGCTTTGAAAACTCTGGGTTTATCTTCCAAATATGTATCAAAAGAAGCCTGCAAAATTCAGCCATCAGTTAAACCCATAAACAGAGAGAAGCAAACAGAAGAGAAGAAAATGAGTACCCCAGGAGTTTCATAAAGTGGGATGTCAGTATAGATTCTTGAAGAGTAGGTAGCTGGCTTCATTGCCATCTGATTCCCTATCAATGCCCTCTTTGATTTTGGTTCAGCCACTCCATGGAACTGCATTTCTTTTTTCTTCAGTTTTGGCTTCAATTTCCTGCTGCTATAATGCCCAACCAGCAGTTGTTGCTGGCAATCAAAGGATCTTGCTGCAATTTCTCCCATTAAGAGAAATTGCAGAGAGAGTCGGGAAAGACGAAAGAAAGATAAGCATATCCCATATTTTGGCTTTTTATGTTGTCCGCTTGGCAACGTGCTAGTGATTAGAAACGTCGACACTTCATCTGCGGACATTTGTAGGCCCCATAGCCTTTCTTAATTTTATTTATCAGAAAATATTTTCAAATAATAACTGTCCTAACCGTGTACTAATTGAAAATTAAGCTTTAATCGATTATACGAATTATTTATCATTATTTTTTTTTATCTAAAGTTAGATTAAAAAAAAGATAGATTTTATTTATTTAACGTTCTCATTTGAAATTCTATCATTAACTTAATTTATAATTAAAATTATAATTCGGATCTAACAAAAAAAATTATTTAAAAAAATATGAATATTTAAAATATTGTAAACTAAAATAAGGATTCTTGAATAATTCCAAATTTTAGTTATTACAAAATCATAAAGAATGAGAAAGGAATTTCATATATGAAAACCATAAAATTTGGAATTCCAATCATTATTTATATAAAGGAAATAAAATTTGGAATTCCAATCATTATTTATATAAAGGAAGTAAATCCTTCATGAATGTTAGAGAATCAATATTACTTGTCGAAAAATTCTCGCCTTGAACTGAAAGATGAGATCAATTATATACAAAATTAATGACGGATTATCAGGTAGAAAAAAATATATTAAAAAATAAATTATTTTATAAATATAACATTTTATAGTAACTTTTTTTTATGACAATTTACTATTAATTTGGTATATGAATAATTTGGTGCAGTAAATTTAGACAATAATTTTCCTCCTTATCGGTTGAAACATTCACATTAGACCAATGTTAATATAACCAGACCGGGAATCGGATCGAATGACTAACCGGTTAGCTATTTGACCGGTTCGACCGGTAGAACTGGATTGAACTGATTTTTTTATTTTTTAAATAAAATTATTTATAGAAAAATTTAATAACATAATATGGACAATACTATATTAAATAAAATATATAAAAATAATAAAATGAGTAAATACTTAGTATATATAAAAATAAATTTGACAATAGTAATCTAATAATTTATTATAAAATTGAGATATTTAAATTTATTTATATAATAAAATTTAAAAAAAAGTTCAATAAAATAATTAATATATTTCTATTAAATTTAATATAATTTTTTAATTAAATAAATTTATTAAAATAATTATACTTAAAATGATCTAATTATTGACCAATTAAAATATACTTAATAGAACAAATTTTATTATTAATATTTTTAAATTACTTTTAAGTCATAAAAATAACTTAAAAATTACTAAAAAAATATAGGTATAAAATAATGTAAAAAAATGCAAAAAAAAAGAGGCTAAAATTGTAAATTTTTTGGTTCAACCCGGTTCCGGTTCACATTTCTACCGGATTTTCTCCCGGTTCAATCGGGTCATTCCGATTTTTTACCACTTTTAGTTTTTATACTTAACCGGACCGGGGTTCCCGATTAAACCAGTCCAACCGGCCAGTCCGGTCCGATTTTAAAAACTATGCATTAGACCTTAAATATTAATATACCATTTGCTAATGCAAAATATAATTTCCTTTCAAATACTCACTCAAATCATAGCATTCTCAGCACAAAAACACTTTGAGAATAATAACAAGATATCAAAACAAACTAGGCAAGCTTTTAATATACATAATATCAAACATCTATAACTTGGAACCCTTCAGCAAGAAAAGGATAGTTGGCCAATCTTCTCCAAGAAAACATAGCTCACCGGTGATGAAGCTAACACAAACCCGACTATATCCATTTTGTTGCATATAGAAGCTGAAAATTTCACTGAGCTCGATTCCCTGTTATTTCGCCAAAAGCAAGCCTTGCTTGACATGTTATCATCTAAACTTTTAACTTCTATGCAGAATGTGGTACCTTCAGAGCCATTCTTTGGGCAAGCCATGGCCTTTGCGGATCAGGATCAATGAATCCATGCATAAGAAATTGCTCTGCTTCTTCATCCATCAGTTCTCTGGCCCATGTCGCCCTTTTCGAAGGGCAACTACCAGGTCCAAAACACCTGTAGTAATAATGAATGCAATCAAGTTATACAAAAATATCTATTGCCTGAGAAAATGCTAAATACTATAAAGATTTTTGTTTATTTTTAAAGAACCTAATTTTATTTCTTGTTGACAAAGTTATTGGCTTTTCAAGAGCCCCACAAACAAGGCCATTGTTCATTATTAGTTAAACGGGATGGTTATTATTCTGATGAAAATACAAACTAGAGACTAAGAAGTTCAACAGATGAAAAAACAAATGAAAAAAAAAAAAAAATAAACAGACAGTAACTGCTATGTACTGCTCTTATCTTCCGTTTCACTTCTATAATTTTCCATCATTCAGTCCAAAACCAAAAAGCAGTCAGCTCTCATTATAGTATTTCCAAGTCACTTGAGACCTGAGCCAGCTCAAATCCACATATTTCATTGGAAGAAAATGCATTTATCGTTTATAACCTAAGTCCAAAGTCGCACTAATTCGAAATAAAATAATATAACCTCAGATACCTGTACTCATAAAAGCATGCACTTCTTTCATTCTCAGCTTTGCCCCAGTTATTCCAGCCAACATGTCTGATGCATTGATCCATGTATGTGTAGGCGAAGACCACTCTTCCAAAGGGTCCCCAGGGACGTCCGAGGTATGCATATGAAGTCCCTCCATTACCTGTGATCACACATCTGCAGAATCAAAATGATCATTTATAGAAGGCCAAGAGGGCGAAGAAAAGAAAACAAACAAAAAAACTAAACCCTGCCTGTAAGGAGAAAATAAAGTATTGTGCGCATTCTATGTGAGAAAGTTACAGAACATTGTATCTAATTGTGGCAAAGCAGAACATCGACAGCCTCCAGACTGCTCAAGGTTAACCTCCCCACAACTAGTAAACTAGTCTTGTTATACAGATTATTGGAAATTAACTAGCAATTTTAGGCAACAGTCAACAGACTATGAATGATAACTGCGTAGTAACAGAACTAGATTGACAACCCTTTAATACTACAATTCCTGCCTAGAAAATAAGCATACAATGTGTTGTCAAAATAAGATGAAAAAAAAATGATGACTTGACAAGGAGTATGGTAGATAAGTTTCTATCCAATGGAAATTAAGAAAGCTTTCTCAGAAATGTAGTTTTTAATAAATCTATACATTAATACAAGGATGCTTTAAGTCCATCCTTGAGACTCTTTTACCACCTTCAGAAAATGTTAATGTAATGAAATTAGTTGCATGGACACAACTCAAGATGCTGACTTTATTCCATAAACCACAATCATTTGATGTCTAACATACAGGTATGGCTTCACTACTCAGTTCCACAAGATACATGTTCCATCATCTATCACATAGCTGGATTCATGTTATCAAAGTTCAACATTAATTGATGTTATTATCAGCAAGCATATGAAATTTATCCAGTCGGCAAAATATTATTTAACTTCTTGCTAAAAGCCAACTTGATAAGTGGCCCAAAAAGACAAGGAAAGGGATAGGAGAGGGGAGAAGTGAAAGCCAATCAACCACACACCTCAAGAACACATAACCAGTTGACTCCTGAGAAGATTTTCGGCTCTGTGCAGTTATGAAGCCTTGCGACTTGCAATGAATATGACAATGCTCCAAGAGTGCAGTGCTGTTCCCAAAAATGAAGTCCACACTTCCTTCAATATAGCAGTCTTTTAGATACTGTTTTCCATAATGCAAATATAGAGTATCCTGCAGAAAAATTCTATAAGCAGACTGCAGGTCTATTTGGCTGCAATGCATACAAATGATATAAACAATAAAACAAAATTCATTGACATTATCTGTGTAGATACATAAATCTGAAAGATTTTATACAACATTCCCTTTACTCATTATCTACTTAAATTTTAATACAAGCCCATCTTACATAATTCAAATCCATGAAGTTAATGTTGATGTTATATCTATGATCAGAAGGCCTAAAATTTATCAACATTTTATATATTGCTTCCGAAACAACTCCACACTCATTTCCATCAGTACATGTTTTAAGACAACAAATTGCATTTTGTTAGCTTACTTTTCCCCCATTAAGTCTTAACTTTTATACGATGGATATATAGTTTCATGACATTTATACTACAGATAATGTGCTTGGGAAGTCAATGAAGTTCCCAATATCAAACCAAAAATATACCTGCCACCCAAGAAACCTACAATTATAGAAAGCACACCGATCAGCTGTAACTCTTATTGCCACAGCTTGACCTGAACCCTGGAGAAAAAAGTAAAGATCGAGAGAGCGGAGTTAGGGGTGGAAAACAAAGACGCACATGCGGTTTGACAATTCAACAAAGATTTTGTCCAAAAGCAATCAAAAATTCAAATCGCAGAAAATGATCTGAAGAACAAAAATTTACCTCAGGAGAAGAGTTCTCAAAAGTGATATTCTCAGCAATAAAATCTTCTCCTTCCACTATCACACTGCCACATCCAAAAGTTCCCGTCCCAATCACCCTACACGCCTGCAAACATAAAAACCCAAAACCCAGAATCAACCACCATGTTCATCAAGAAAAGGTAAAATATAGCAAAATGAATTGACCTGGTGGTGTTCAATTTTGGTGGCGCTGTTGTTCCAAGTTATGACAGTATCCTCCGGCGCTAGACCGGCAAGGGTAATGAGATTTTTAGTCTTGGGCACGTAAACCGGCTGCCTATACACCCCAGGCGCCACTCGAATCACAGTCCGGCAATTGTTGCAAAGTGGGACGACGTCTATTGCTTCCTGCACCGTCTTGTAGTCACCGGTTCCGTCCTGCGCTACTGTGAGCACCCGAGCCGCCATCGATTAGTGGGCGAAGCTTCCTATTTTCCAAACACGGACACGAGCAATCACTGAGTTTGTGTATATGTGCGCGCGACTGAAATGGGGATGAAATCGATTAGCGGAAAGAACACGCAGACGGATAGAAAAAGACCCAGAAAGGAATTTAAGTCAAGATTCTTACTCGGGATAAAATTATTACAGCCCATTCCTCTGTTCCACTATCACCCTTTCTGCCTCTTTGTGCTTTAGGTTTCATATTCACACAATTCTTTCAAATATATCTATACATTACCTAATATTTCTTTTTCGAAAAGCCTGAATATTTTTTTATGTTTTTTTAAAATTTTTTTATTAAATATGCTTTCATATCAAATAATTATTTGACAATGGCATATATAGTTTTATATTTGACTTTTATTAATATTATAAAGTTAATAATACATATTAAATAATTATATATAAAAAAATATATACTTTTGATAATTATATAAAAATATATTAGTAATGTTACAAAAGATTAGAAAATAAATAATATTATTTTTAAATAGTTTTAATTTTAAAATTTTATATATGACTAATATTATAGTGCGCTTGTATACCAAATCTTCAATATTATTAACTGAACAGCTCTCACATCTGCATATGGTTGCCATACTGTTTTCTTTTTAATTGTCAAAGAAATGTGTACAGCTTTTAATTCAATAACATTGATATCAAGCTAGAAAGAGAAATGGATTAAATTATAGAAAAATGATAAACCCTTCTTTTTTATTTTTTTCTCCTATTTTCTTTTATGTAAATGTCTAAATAAATTAAAATATATACTTTTTAATTTAAATTTATAAACATTAATCTTACCAGAAATTAAAATGGTTAATTAAAAAATAGTAAAGAGAGATAAATAGCATTTTTCTAAATTATAATATTAGGAAAAGAAATAAAATCTAGTGGATATATAGAAAAAAAAAAGAGAAACAAGAAAAAAAATCAAGTAATAATGAAATAAAAAGATTGGCTTAACATATTTCCTCTATTATTTGTCCACCTCTCAATCCTCCCTATAGAAACGGTCAAAACGCATCGTATGTGCAACAGAGTTGCATAAAGCATGAGTAACGCCGTCGTTTTGCATGCTCTAAGAAAAGCAACGTTCCGCGCTATAAAATGGCGATCCGGAATCACCTCCGTCTCAGATCATTGAGAAAAACAAGGACAAGCATTCTTTACCCGAGACGATGCCGTACTACACTAGGGACTCAGGCGACGTCGATGATTTCGACGAGTACGATCCGACGCCGTACGGAGGCGGATACGACCTTGCCTTGACGTACGGACGTCCTCTCCCTCCCTCCGAAGAGACCTGCTATCCAAATAGCTCCTCCATTGATGAGATTGACTATGAACGCCCCAACTTCACCTCCTATACCGAGCCCTCCGCCTACGCAGACGACATTCTGCACGAGGAGTATGGAAGCTATGGCCGAACCAAACACCGACCTGGTCCTCCCCATGGCTCCACTCCCGGTGGGTATGGCAGGAGACCTGAATCTGGGTATGGAGAGAGTACTGAATACGGATCCGGATATGGAGGAAGGACCGAATCCGAACATGAGGGTGGTGGATATATAAGGAAGCCTAATTATGGGGAGGAAGGAGGATATGGAGATGAACCACCTCGGAGGAAGCATAGTTATGGGACGAAAGAAGACGAATATGAGAGGCGTCGTCATGATGATTCTGATGACGATGGCTCTCGCAAGAAGTATGGTCATGGTGACGATGAAGGCTATGGCCGCAAGAAATATGTGAGCGTTTCTTCACTTTGGACTCGTTTCATTATTTCTGTTTATGCTTCCATTCTACACCTTAGGCAGAATAGTGTATGAATTTTTTTTTTTACTATCCCAAATATTTAAAAATCCGGAACAATTATCTTCATCTTTTAGGATTAGCGAATGAATTTAATAGTATAATATGATTTCAAAAATAAAACCTTTAAATCAAAAACTCAGCTAAAATCACAGTAGCTTTAATATTTTTTGAGACAATATAAGTTTTTTTAAATCTCACTATATATATATAATTGTATTAAAATTTGTGCACAAAAAGGATGATAAATATAAAAATTTATATTCCTAATAATGAATTTAATTATAACATTTTTCTTATGAACATGTTTAAATTCATGAAGTCATAACATTTTTTTTATACATGCATATATGGCAGGGAGATGAAGATTCTGACGACGACGACGATGATGAGAAGAAGAAGAAGCATCGTCACAAGCACCACCACCGCAAGGACTATGATGATGAGTAATGCTGCAGTCGCGAATGGGATTCATGCCGTTATTTGGCTACTAAATAAAGGACTGTGGCATGTTAGCTTTAAATAATGTTTTGTGAACTCGTGTTTCCCCCAGCGTGATATGCATCAGCCAATCTGGGATTCATGCTCCCAGTAGATACTAGGTACTCTTTCCTGATCAATATATGTTTATGTGTTGTAATAATTTAACAATAAATTGAGTTTGGTGTGTTTTAAACATTTAAGGGTAAAGTGAAGCCTGACTTTCTTTCTAGACCTCGTACATAATAATGGATAAAAGAATCAGTTATTTTCATATACAGTCCATTGGTCCACCATGAAGAAGGGAAGTTTTTTCCATAATAAGTTAACTGACAAGATAAAAATACCATACTGTACCAGCGCACTGGTGATCTTTTCCATTTCTTTAGATATAATGAGGCTCAAAAGACTGGAAGAAGCAGAAATTTTGGAAAAGAGATGCTTTTAATATCTTCTTCATTGCTAAGTTTCTCTCGCCTCAGCACCATGCAGCAAGTTGCAAAATTTTAAACTGTCAACACCTGCCATATCTGATGCTACAGCGAGGACCAAAAATTTAATCCATTTACACGTATCTAATCTAATAAAAGCTATGTGTTTTCTTGCTGGAGTTCTGATACATGGTGGCCTATTTTTGCAATGTTTAATAGAGAAGCCCATACTGCACCCCCCATAAATATATATAATCCATAGCCATTGATTATAACTTGAGTGAATCATAAGTTCCCTAAAATTGCCTAACATGAGTAGAGGTCGTTTATGCTTCTATCAATCTTTAGATGAGGAGAGTAAAGACTGCGATTACATCTCTTCTATGCCTCTATATGTTTATTACACTAAATATCACTGGAGCCAATAGCACTTCTTTTTTTTTTTTGAAAAGACAAAAGAAATGTTAGCTTCTAAGGGCAAATTAATAAGAGAAAGTGGAAAATAATTAGAAAGTCAGTTTATATATATATATATATATATAGGTATTCCCTTTCTTTCTTCAGAATTTCTTTGGAATGGAACCCTAGAGAATGGACTGGAAAAAAAATTAATATATGTACCAAAAATTTATTTACCTTTTTCCATATGTATCCTTACCAATTGATGGCAAATAGGTTTTTCTTAGTTTGCATCAAATATTCAAAAATTACAAGTAGTTACCTGTTAAAAATTGACGTACCGATATTTTCTCAAATGATAAAATTAGGTATAGTTTTTCGTTTAATTATTACATATTTTGTAGAATATGTTAACAAATAAATAAATAACAGGATAATGTAAAAATTTATAAAATGCTTAAATAGACAATCTAGTGTAGAAAAATATAAATTTGCTAAGAGCTTATAAATGTACTCCTAATTAATTAATTTAATTTTATCTTTATGTGAGCACTTGTAGGTTTAAAAAATATAAAATATTATACAAAATTGATTCACTCTAAAATTATTAT
>CANXYI010903297.1:0-21722 GCA_948208565.1 Hura crepitans
ATGAACCCTAAACACTCGAGTATTGGGAGGTCCACTTTGGCTGATCCCTACTACCCATTAGCTATCTGTGGATATTGGGAGGTCATACGAGGCTGATCCCTACTATCCACTCGTGTTGATTTGGAGATATAATTTGGAGTATTAGGAGGTCCCATGGGGCTAGTCCCTACTTTCCCACTTGCAGATATTGGGAGGACTACGGACTGATCCCTACTATCTGCTAGTCTGGTATTAGGAGGTCTATGGATTGATATCTGCTATTAGACTAAGTAAGTGTAGCTACTGAGGCCTAAAATATGGGCCACTAAACAGGATAGATCCTACTATCCAGTGTCTTAAAGTGTAGTCTGTTTGGTATGGGCCTAAATAATATTAACTTAATAATATTAATATGATTTAAATATGAATGATAATAATAGAGATGCTATATGCATATAACTAAATGAACTATTTAATGGGATACAGTTAATAGCTTGTATAATAAGGCACTATAAGGTAAAATAAGGAAATGGATATTTGGTATGATAACCTTACAGGGATATGATCATAATAGTTGTACATGTATATGTATATGACCTCATATGTCTGTGTGCATGACATACCTTTATTGTGCCAATTCCACCACTGATTGTATGCTCAATGTGTTAGTGTTCCAATGCATAGCTTATAGAAAGAGGATGCAATCCAACCTCATCAGTGTAGTGTAGTTGTTGTTGAGTCTTCTTCTTGGTATACTTTTTGTACTCTTTTTGTTATGTCGTAGTAATGCACTCATGTATATATGGGAGTTAGAAATGGGTAGTGTATATACATTATGAACTCTTAAACAATTAACTGTATGTCTATATACAACTAACTTGATTGATATATATATATATATATATATATAATTTTAGTTGTTGGATATCTATGATTCTGAGACCCCATGATTGCTGTGTGTTTGATGTTGATGATAGTTGGGGGACCAGAAGGGTCCAAGAGTTAAGGCGTTAGTATGTGATATTATAGAAGTGCTTTTTATGTAGGAAAAATTTTCAGCTTTTCACCCGGGTAGCCGTTATGCTACCCAATTTTCTGTAAAATAGATAATAGACATAAACTGGGGTTTTATGGGTTAGTATATGATATTATAAAAGTGCTTTTTATGCTAGAAAAATTTTTAGGTTTTCACCCGAGTAGCTATTATGTTGCCCAATTTTCTATAAAATAGATAACAGACATAAACTAGGGTTTTGTTAGACTAACATAAGCAGTAATAAGAGACTCTATCATAGTAAACAACAAATAGGTAAGAAAGGTTAAAATGGGTTAAAGTGACATAAGTGTTAAATAAATGAACCTTTGAGAAATCTAAGGATGAGTGACCTATGGGAAGTGGCATATTTTATCTATTTCCTTTGGGAATAGGTAGAGGGTGTTACATTTTCAAAGCTTTCTGCCTATTTTCTCTCGAGTTCAATTCCTAAAGGCAATTATGCATGGTGGGTCGACCATTCTATCTCTTTTTTCTTTTATTTCTTTCTTTTATCTACCTATAAGTTAAATGTGATAACTTATTAACTGTATATTATTATTGTTGTGGTATTTTTTAATTGTTTATTTTATTTTCTTCATTAATTATTTTGTTCATCCTTTTATTTTAATTTTCATACTAACATTTTATTCGTTGTGATGTGAGTTGTTTGATCTATTAGGAGTTTGTTTGACTCTTTCTTTCCTCCTTTTTATCAAATATCGATGAAGTAGCCCTTTATCATTCCTTCATTTTTTATTTCTTTTTATTTCATGTTATTTTATTTTTTCTCCTTACATTCTCATTATTCTCTTTATTTATCTTGTTTATTTATTATTCTTTAATAAGATTGTATTTTACGTTATTTCAATGTAATTTTATTTTTATCTAGTTAGAATATATTTTAAGTAATTTACATGTAATTTTTATTTCCTTTTTATTGGTTAAAATGTTTTTTAGGTAATTGTGATGTAATTTAATTTTCATTCTAATTAATTCCATGTATATTCTATAAATGTTGTAATAGGTAGAAAATGATTTTTACACGTCATAAAAAATAAACAAATCATTTTATAACTAATTAATTGGTATTTTTCTAATAAAATAGGTTTTAATTTTTCCTTAATAAAAGTCACAATGATAAAATCTATTTTCATAACTTGGCATGTCAAAACCAAAGTTCTTAAAATAATCAATTACTCGATTTCATATATGATATTCTTTAATTTCAAGCATTTTATTTACTTCTATAAATATGTTTTGTTATTCTTTTACATGATTGTGTGATTTATTTTTAATTCTAAAACCTACTTGAGGAAAAAAAATAAAATTATAAATTTAATCTAAAATTCCATATTAACTTGAGGCATAAATAAGAATAGGATTCTGAACCACTTTGGTTTTGGCCTTAGAAGGTATTTCCCAACCCTAGTTGGGTGGCGACTCATACCTTGTAGATTCCAAATTGCTATTTCTAGGCTAGTCGAATAAGAATGGCCAAGGATTCCTCTAAATTCCTTCTCATCTTTCAAGATTCGAGAAGTGAGATTTGGGTTGAGTCTTTGGTTGTTTTGGTATGACTGACCTAGGAAAAAAAGGGATGCAAACAATGTACAAAGCTTTTCATAAGAAGAAATTAAGTATGAGGAGCAAAGAAATGATATGGTGGCATAAATAAAAGTGTGCAAATAATAATAATAATATTATTAATAATAATAATAATAATAATAATAATAACAACAACAACAACAACAACAACCATAATAGTGATGATAAAGTTCAAGAAAGGAAACAAAGGCAATAAAAATAACCAAGATAAATTTTATAATTAAGGGTTTTAAATCGGGGTAAATTATATGAGAATTATTCAACAATGATTAAAGTGAAAATTTAACATATTTATAAAAGCTAATTAAAAGTGGATTAATATAAAGTCGATTATGGGATTAAGATGTTAATAATATTCATAAGAGAGAAAATCTATATGCTAAATAAATAAAATAAATGTATGAAAACAAACCTATTTTAGATAAATAAATAAAATATGTGCAAGCATATGTAAACAGTACAATTCACTAAGTCATAATTGAGAAAATTTATTATATGAACATAATAAAGAATGTCGATGAGAATAACTATGAGTAGAATGAATATGATAATAAGATTGAGATTTAGCACATGAAGTACTCATAAAAGGTATATATGAGTATACCATGAGTCTGATGAGCATATGAGGATGGTGATAAGTATGCTATAATGAAATATAAGAAGAGAAGAGATTATGAGATATGATGTATAAAGACAAAAAGACATGAACACATCAATACTTAAACATGTTTGACATAAAATGAGTGATTAATTATTAATGCCAATATTAATTAGAAAACTATTGGATAGATTGATCAGTCAACTAGGGAGTTAGCAGCTACTAGGGCACTTTGGTGTCATGAGAGGTCAATCCATAAAGACAACTATGAGATGATATTGATCTTTTATAATACTACATAAGTGCAGCCACCTTAAGGTCCATGAAGGGCCATTGAATAATTTTTGAGATTTGATGGTAGGTGCAGCTGCCTTAAGGTCTATAAAAGGCCATTGCACACTTTAAGATTTGATGACAAAGTGTAACCCTCGAGATGCATAATGCAGGCCCCTACATAGCTTATAAGACAGAGTGTAGTTGTCGAGGTTCGGCATTCAAACCCCAAATAATTACAATGATCATAATGAGTTATGACATGATGGATTACAACCATTAAGGTCCATAATGCGGGCCCATGTACACACTGTGATCTCATTATCTAGTGATGAGGGTGATGTCTATCTAACATAGGCTAGAAGAGAAAATAAACTAATCATATAATGATGAACCTTATTATTAATACATGAATACAATTAATCAAAAATCTTATGTAGATCAAGTTAAAACATGCAACATAAGTTTTTTGAAAATTGTATATATGAATAAGATAAATTAAGTACATATAGATACATATAAATAAAATGTAAAAAGTGATAAAAAATGAAGAAGTGAATATAGTGGAAGGGAAAGCATAAATAAGAATTACCATAAAAGATTAAAGAAGAGATATGAGCATATTCTTAGAAAATATAGCCAAGTATAACATATGGGAGATATACTAAATTATCATCCAGCACAAAGATAGAAATAGGCATGAGAAACAATGACACCCCTACCTAATGAAAAGATAAAATAGGATGAGAGAATAGAGTTAGGAACATAGTTATGAAAAGATCATAAGTAACCAAAATAATGAAAAAAAGATTTGATTGAAGTATGTTATATGAATGATTATTATTTACTAGAGTTTTAAGATATAATTCTCGTAGTTTTAGAATACACCACTAATTAATTATGCTCAGTGCATTAGCTTTCTTGCTAATGCCTATGTGATATGTTATGGCAAGTCAACCAGTAGATTGAGTCCTAACACTAGTTAAAACATATCATTAGTGACACAAGTAAGATGAGTCCATCATGAGTATTGTTTACATGCTAAATGTGTACTTGCATTATGATTAAATTAATTATTAATTTAGGATTTTATATGCATAACAGTGTAGCTAGGCTACCTGATATATATTACTAAACATAAATAGATAGACAAGAGCCTTTATGGTACTAAGACCATTTCGGCCTAGAACTGACTAATATATTAGTTGATTATTAAATAAAATAATAATTCTTATCAATTTAAATGAGCTATTGGTGAGAGTAGGATTAATATGGTTGACTTTTTAGGAAGTAGCATCCCTTTCCTCATTTTGAAATAGATCGAGGTATGAGCTGTTACACACTTTGCCATTTGATGTGTGTGCTTGAATTTATTATGGAAGTATGTATGTGATGGAATTCAAAGTTTATTATTGTAGTTAGTGTGATAGTAAATGCTAGTTATTAAATAAATGCTAGAATAAGTTAATTGATACCTATGTAGTGAATTTTTCATTGCCATGTTATGCTTTGAGGTGGCCAAAATATTTATGCCATATGTGTGTCAAAGGGTTATGAAATGGGTGATTAATGGTTATGCTAATGTGGTATAATTATGTTAAGATGTAAAGTTGGGCAAGTGTTTGTGCTTTGCTTAAGGTGACCAAATGCCTCTAAGTATAGTGTGTTTATGTTGAAATGTTAGATTGATAGTGTGATGAGACATTTGGGTGATGTTAAATGTGCTTAATTATACTATGTAACTATGAGAATGAATATGCCTAAAATTATCTAATTCTTTCATTAAGCTTTATCTGGTGGTGTATGACCTAAAATATGATTGGTGAATGTGAAATTGATAGTAGACTAATGTTTATGATTATTCATACATATGGTTAAGTTTTGGTATGACCAAATGGTAGGTAAGTGTCTATGACCATTTAAATGTTCTTTAATCTTTGAAATAATGACATATGCATAGATTATGGTTTTACTTGTTTTAAATATGATGCTAAAATAATGCATGTGGTCATTGAAGTATAAATATGGTGTATGGCTAAATAGGTATTAAGGATGGTCACATGAGGAATTACTATTGTATGAGGCTAAAGAACTCTTAATACAAATAGTAGTGGTAATGATGTGCATATTATGGGTTAAGGCATTTATATGACCAAAATAAGTCAAAATTTCATAATGGCCATGTATGATACATATAACCATGGTTATGTAATCGAAACCTCCATGAGGAATTGTGTGTGCATGTAATACCTTGGTAAATGAAGAAAGATTGTTTTATATGATGAGAATTTTTTTTTTGTGATCTTAATAAAGAGCTTGTAATTGAGCTATGATAAGTATATAACCTATATGAGGCTTTGATTATACATAAAACATGAGTAGTAATGATATTCTCATGATGATGATGAAGTAAGTGTATAAAGCATATGAATGCTATAAATATAACTTAATAAGCAAATAAACCATTTTTAAGGGTGGAATTGTTATTATGATTATAGTTTCCCCATATGATTAGACAACATAGATTAGATAGGTTGACCAGTCAACTAGGGATTTTAATAGCTACTTAGCCTTTGAGGAATCTATATTTACCCTAAGGGCACTTTTATGACCTTCGGATCCTAGTTATGACCTTTGAGTCCTAGTGTGATCTATGAATCGATATGGCCTATAGGCTTAGGTAGTCCCACTATCCAGTTTTGGATAGTTATCCTTTTAGTATGGGCAATAAATGGCTAAATAAATTAAATCAACATATTTCAGAACTTAAATTTACATTTTTTACATCTTTAACTATTATGCATTAGATATGTTATCAAAATGTAATTTATTATAGATGGTAAGATATTTTTATAATGGAATGTTTTGTATGATTAATTATTGCTATATTTGAGAATGGATGTTTAAATGTTTATTTATTACATAGAGATGTATAATGTATGGATATTATATAAGTTAATTGATCTTGATGAAAGACTTACCTGACTTGCATGAATGCATACATATGCTAAAGTGAATACACCACTAAGAATCCACTTAGCTCATCATTTTTTTGTGATGCGTAGGTTAAAGAGACAGTAGATTAGAGTCAAAGCCTCAATCAAAAAAATAGTGAGAAAGCTACTTTTGGTATTTTGTTCATTTTAGTATAATCATGAGATGTAATTAATATTCAAAGGCACTCATATATAAATAAGGGATTGGGCCTAATCTATAATTACAAAGGTGTATTTTGTATCTTTTAAATTTTATGTATGACTTTTATTAAACATGATCATATCTTTAGGCAATATTGGCATACTTTCTTTTAATTGAGCATACATGACTTGATGTTACATTTGAATATTGTTTTAAGGATTGTTGAGTTATTTAAAGGGCTAGAAGGATCTAGAAGTGTTGGTTGAGTGAATAAATGATTTAGAAGTGATATTTTTGTGCTATTTATTATTTGGGATAATGACCAGTACAACCATTATGCTATTGAAATATTGGCACAAGGATCCTAATAGTACACCTCATAAATTGATTTTTGTAAATCCATATTTTTATGAAAATATACATGCGAATGACGTTTTGCATTTGTTAAAAAGGTTTTAAATAAAGGTTTCCTTATGAGTTTAGTTTAGATATCATTAGTGTGTCACTTTCTACTCAGTACTGGTGGTTAGATTGGGTAAAGGGTGTCACATTTCTAATCACAGACAAATTTCATTTCTTTTATCAATAGACATGTGATGAGAGCTTCAATTATGGAAATTCCCTTGACAAATCATCTATAGTATCCAGCTAAGCCTAAAACAGTTCTAATCTCAGTCATGTTATTTAAGGCTTTTCATTCTAGCATAACTTTGATTTTGCTAGGGTCTGCCCTGATTCCTTTAGCTCATACTTTATGTCCCAAGAATGCCACTTCATTTAAGCAAAATTCACACTTACTTAATTTGGCATATAGTTGCTTCTCTCTCAAGGCCTATAATACCAGCTTGAGGTGCTGCTCATGTTCTTCTTTGCTTTTAGAATACACCAGGATATCATTGATAAACACCATTACAAATTAGTCCAAGTATGGTCAAAAGATCCAGTTCATCAAGTCCATGAATGTTGCATGAGTTTTTTTCAGTCCAAATGACATTACTAGAAATTCATTATGTCAATTCTTGGTGTGAAAAACTATATTTGGAATGTTCAATTCATTTATTCTAAGTTCATGGTACCTAGATTTTAGGTTGATTTTTGAAAATGCACTCGATCCTTTCAATTTGACAAACAAGTCATCTATTCTAGGCAAAGGGTATTTATTCTTGATAGTTACCGTGTTAAGCTATTTGTAATATATACATAGCTATAATGAGCTATCTTTCTTCTTTAGAAACAACACTGGTGCTCCCTAGGGTAAGACAATAGGTCTAATAAACCTTTTATCTAAAAGTTCTTGCAATTGCACTTTCAACTTTTTCAACTATGCAAGTGCTATTTTGTAAAGAGCTACTGAAATAAGTGTTATGCTTAGGTATACATCAATGGCAAGCTCTATCTCACATTTTGTTGGCAACCCTAATAATTCATCTAGGAAAACATTAGGGAACTAAGCCACTATCAATATTTAGATAACATCAGGTCCTATTTATTTGGTGCCCAACACATGTGCTAGATAGGCTTGATAGCCCTTTTGAATTAACTTCCTTACTTCTGTTGTTGAGATTACATTAGATAAGAAATCAGTTCTATCACCCACTACTGTAATTTCCACTCCTTCTGTTATTTGGAGAGTAAGCCTCTTCTACTAATAATCAACTATTGCTTGATGATTGGATAACCAGTCCATTCCTAATATGATGTCAAATTCATTCAAAGGTAACTCAATCAGGTTAATGAGAAAGGTATATCCCTAGAAAGATAATGGACAATCTCTATACACTTGGTTCACTATTACATGCTACCCTATTGGGTTACTAACAAAAATTTTAGTATCTAAATGTTTTAATTAGAGGCCTTTATCTTGAGCTACTATCATACCTATCTAGGAGTGTATGGATTTTAGATTTACTAGTGCCAAAATAGATTTATCGAAGAAATAGAATGGACTAGCTATCACATCAATAGAGTCTATCTCTTATTTAGGTTGTATTGTATATTGGCGAGCTAGTGCTCTCGCCTCTATCCTCTAGTTGTTCTCTACTCAGGGCCTTTAAATAGTGCCTACTTTCTTAACTTTACTCTTTTTAGCTCCTGGCTGAACTAAGTGAAGAAGCATGGAGTTTGGATGAGTCATCAATATTTGGTCTTATCAGGCAGTCTTTTGTTAATGACCTTTTATAGCCACATCTGTAGCAAGCTCTCGAAATCAATCTCTAGTGTATTCCTTGATGCCTCTAGCCATAAGTGCCACATACTGGCAATGTACTCCTAACTGTGAATGCTGGAGCACTAGTAGCCACCCATTACCATTGTCTAAATATGGATTGTCCCACTAGGCTTGATCTCTAAGCAAGGGTTGACTTCTATGATGCTGAAGTACTAGGGCCACCTTGACTTCTATAATGTTGAAGTGCTGGGGCTACCATTGTATCTCTTGCTGACCTCAAGTGTTGAGTTGGCTTGGCCTACTATGAAGGACCTTTTCATCTAAAAGTTCCCCTATCTTTGATTTAATATGTCTTCTATAGTATACACTGCTACAACAAGCATAGAAAACTCCCAAATCTAATTCATAGGTACCTATAATATGATTTCTATATCAGGGCCTTTCTCAAATCTCTTACATCATTCTTCCTTTATAAGTACAAGTTCTTTTGTGTTTCTACTAAGCCGAGCAAACTCCTTCTTATACTTTGATAATGGTCTGCCCTCTACTTTATGTCAAGGAATTGCTACCTCTTCTTTTCTAGGTAGCCTTTAGTAATATACCTCTTTTTAAATTCATAGAGGAAAATGTCCCAAGTGATATTTGCTAATGATCACCTCTCTAACATTGTCTACCACTTGTGGAATCCTTCTTTTATTCTAAGGATGTGACACAAATCAAACATCCTTTAGGGGTGTATTTTAGCTATTCTAGTATTCTTTTAGTTTTTTTCCAGCTAGTACTCTACAACTATTGAGTCATCTCTTTTTGAACCCATAAAATTAAGTGCCTCCATCTTTTTCTCACATTCTTAGTAAGTTTTCTAAGGGACCTATGGCACAAGTTATTTTGTGATGCTAGTGGTGGAGGAGGAGTAAATGTTACTACAACCTACTTAAACACTTCTACCATCTACTGTATTAATGCCAATTGTACTTATATCGACTGTGCAAGCTGCACAGGTGGTGTTGACTGTGTGAGCACTAATTGCACTACATCACTGGGTGTAGGAGCTACAGATCTTATTAGCTCTTATACTATAATGGGAGCATGACTCTTTACCTCCCTAGCACCAGTAGGTAACATCTAATTACTCACCTTTGATCTATAGTAAGAAATAATCATTAGCCTTAAGTAGTGCAGTGTTTGTATGATGTATGTACATATACAAACACATGGCACTCATATGCAACCTAGGAATGCCTAAATCGGGCTGTGATACAACCTAATATTACACCTCTCACTCGACCTAATAGCTGGATCTGAATGAGAAATGGTATATTGTGACACCTCTTATTCGAATAGTTGCTAGCTTGAATAAGAGGTGACACGTTAGCATGTTCCCTATTATGCGTCAACATCATGAGCAATAAAGGTGCATATTTAGTTTTGACACCCATGTTATGTTAATACATATATAAGAATCCACTATTATGGTTAACAAAAATTTGATAGCATAACAACTATCTAGTGACCTATCCCAGAATAAACCTACTGAAATAACACTTCTATAATGATCTTAACTCAACCACAATCATTTGGGTCCACTAGACCCTCTATCATCATCAGTTAGCACATATACATCATCAATCATATCTCAAACACAATCACTATCTCAAGCTTAGTAACATCATATAATAAACATACATCACATGATAATAATGTAGTACTAATGCTGTTGGTTTAGGTTACATGAACAAAGTGTATGTAAGAGGTTACACACATATGTCACTATACTTGACCCATTCCCTACATATGTATATATGAGTGCCACGAATACTAATACATCACACTCACAAAGAAAAATAAGTTATACCAAGATGAGGTTGTCTATATAGCACTACAATGCTATCACTTGACGCTTGGACTATTATTGGATTTATTTACTACCTACTCATCGAGAAAACATGAGCGCTAAGTAATATGCTTAATGGTGTATTTGATAAAACATGCACACATTATGTCATACATCTATGATATTCATGCACTCTAAATTCCCATTTATATCTTTAGCCTCTTTGCTACCTCTTACTTATGTTATCTCTAGTTAACTTACCTTAGTTATTTGCTCTTTGTTACTTATATGCATTAAGTCTGTGTTTCTATTATTCTTATTGGTTATTATGTTCATTAATGTTAATGATCCATAACCTACAAGTTTTTTCTCGAGTCTTCTACTTAATGATTGCCTACAGCAACAGTCCACACTTTTCGACCTCTGTGTTGCTGCACTAGCCAGTAATCACCATATATAGGGTAATCAAATGTAAAGAGCTCTAAATAAATCATAATTATTGATTTAAAGGTCCCAATGTTAACCATAAAGGTCTCCTAACCATGTAGGTCTCCTAGCCATAAAGGTCATAATACTATACTGCGTAATAGGTAAATAATACTAGCAGTTGCAATTCCCTAGTTGACCGGCCAACTTATCTAGTATTGTCTACCATATATTGGCCATATCTTGTTTCAACCTCATAATTGATACTCATATTGTTTATAATCATGATTTCATGAATTTCATATCATACATGTTCAATGACTAATGTTATAAGACATATTCATCATTTCCATTTGTCATTGTCATATCATTGCATAATTTTGTCGTGAGTCTATTATATGCATTGTGACCTCAAACTAATGTTGTACCTTGTAATATTCATTTATCAATTACATGCCAATTAGGTTTATCACCGACATTTTAGGTATTACACATGCTTACACATATATATGCATTTCATGCACCACATTCACATAATTACATGCAACCACTAATGCATGTTCTTATTACAAGTCATTTTTAATTACTTTGATTAGTTACATTTTTAAATCCACTTATTATATGACAATTCAATTAATTCAATTTATATCCTGAAAGTTCCTTATTATAGTTACTAATTTTAATTCTCTGTAATTTGTTCATTTTTCACCAATTTTCTATTTCGTTAGCTCCATTATCATTCTCTTAACCCTAAAATGCCCTAGTGACAAATTTTGGCTTACACTAACCCCTAAATCTACCTAAACCCTAAATGTACCTATTATGGAAATAATGTAATTCAAGGAAATGAGCATATATTTTATTGAATACACTTACAAAGGTGCTCTATGTCACCTCAAGATCAGTTCTACTGCCTTTCCTCATCTCAGTTCTCATGCCTTGGCTCAATTTCTAAATTACATAATATACCAAAAATTAGAAAAATTCATAGAAAAATATATACATATCCAAATTCAAAATTGAAAGCATATCCATAATTTAGAGTGTGCCAAGTTATCTAGAAAAATACTCAGCTTCAAAAATAGGGCCAAGTTTAGTTTAGGAGTTCAAAACCCTAAACTTTTAAAGCTATAATTTCTCCTTGAAACCTTAATTTTTTATGAAACTAAAGCTAGAATCAAGTTTTATGTTTCTCAAATATCATTTTCCATATAAATTTCATGAGTTTTCGTGTAGATTTAGGTGAGAAAAGGAAGAAAAATGGAGGGATGAAAGAGAGAGTGAAGGTGGCAAAGGTTATGAGAGAAAAATAGGGAAGATGAGCCTATTTTCGTACTATGCACACACCCACACACAAACACCCTTTTATACTAAGAGTTTGAAAGGTCCCGATCATGCCACATTACAATCCGATGGCTTGGATTTATCCTATTTATGTCTTTAACTTCAAAAATGCAAAATAATTCATGGAAGTCTCCAAAAATCATGCTTTTAGGGCCAACAATTAATGATTTACTCAACTAAGAATCCTTCAAAATCTCAAGCCCAAATTCCAAGGGGAACCATGCTAACTATTCACTCACATAGTTAAGAAAATCTGATTAAGTATCAAATAACCTCAAAAAATTCTAATACCTTCATTATTGGAATATTTAGAAATTTTGACCTTTAGGGTATGTTATTTTTAGGTTCATCCGGGCACATCCCATGTAATTCTCAGCATGACTTGTACTAAGTTCACTATTCACTATATATCAACTCAAAATAATTTATTGGTTATGGTAAAAGTTCTAATTATTTCACTTTCATGATTATTTTTCCCATCAAAGTTCTATGACTAGCGCTTCCCTCTAACCTCCTTAGTATGACCCGATTACTCGAAAAATACTATTTATGCCTCAAGAAGTATTATTCATGAAATCAAGATTTTGGAACATTAAAATTTACCAATTACAGGGTTTTAAGAAGAGAAAAAAATAAAAGCAAGTAATATAATAGGATGAGATTAAGTTAGGTTTCTTAGTGTGTCATCACTTATTCAGGTTCGGTGATCGAATCTGGTGAAGGGTGCCACATCGAGGAACCTTTAAATTTGTGCGATGCTATTTACTTGCAGTTTATGATTTTTTTGGATGGTTTAGGTAAGTATAAAATGTAGTTCTAATTTTTTGATATGTAATTTCAGCATGAAAGGGATTCAAATGTATCAAGTGATTAAACCTCATTGTTTCTAACATGAGCATTAATAATGTAACTTTTTGATGATCAGGTTATTTATGTACTCTTAGATAAATATTAAACATAATAAAGATAGCGTTATAGGGCTATACATAAATGTAATTCCATTTAGCATCAAGTGGATTAAGTTTTAAAGAATAGGTATAAATGTTTAATAGTACATCTTATATTTTTACTATATTTTTTAAATATTCCACTAAACTATTTGCTTAGTTCATCATTTTTGCTCTTGATATGTAGGCTGTTATAGATGGGTGAGAAGCAAATGGTCTATTCCTAGTAGAAGTTAAGGACCTCAAATAATTTATGGTAGTTAGGACATGATGTCATGTCCATAATTGTATTGCTCTAAGTTTGAAACTATCATACGATGGGTATTGATTAATTATAATTTTTGATAAGGAAATAAAGTTTGTTGGTAGTGTGGATGTCATAGAAGTGAATTTTATAGAGGTCAAATTTTTGGTAGTTTCTTTGTATAGCTTTTATGTTACAAAATTTTTGTCGTAATGGCCATTGTTATAATACACATTTATAGTAATGTATAAATGCTTTAAATAGTGATAACAATGATTTTTAAAGGTTATTAAAATGAAATTTTTTTACCTTATGTGTTTGTGTACTATTGTATTATATTTACATGTTAATTCAATATGTTTTTGCATGTGTTATAGCATTCCTTTACCAAATCACATCATGGTTTAAGTTTAGGGTGCTATATTTAGCTGTATCGGAGCATGGTTTAGGCATTCCTAAATTTATTTATGTGTATATAAATGACATTTTTATGAACATGGATTTGTCATTGTGTAATTGCTAGGACACTATTATTAACTGCTCACCTATAATCTAAGGTATGTTATATAACTATTATCATTGAATGAAAGTAAAGATAGAAGTTATATAATATAGTAAAGTTAGAAAAGATTATTGATATAAGGATACTAGTGCTGGATATATCAAAGTATTAAAACAACATATCGAGAAATTTTATGGCTAGAGATAGATAAGAATATGAAGGTAGGTTGACCACCTAGATAGAGATTGAACTAGTTATATAAGAGTGTATATTAAGGAATGTGATAGAAAAGAACATATGCAATACAATATGTTTTTGTATGTGTTATAGCATTCCTTTTCCAAATAACATGCATATACACATTCTACCTAGCATGTGTTGTCATCATTATTCGTGTATAAGACATAAGAATTGCTTCATACATATAAACCCTAGTTAAGTAGGAAATTGGTAAGATATATATTTGAATGCATCAAATATTAATAAATAAGCAAGGAATATAAGATTATTTCCAAAGGAGTATGTTCCTAGAGATTAGAATTCTACAGTTTATTAAAGCTGAGAATTTGCTCCTACAATTTAAGTTAAGATTAAGCCTAACTTGCATTGGATGTTTAAATGAGGAGTTATGGGAAGAATAAGGAGTGTTATATTAGCAAACTTCCCACTAAGAGGAAAGTGGTATAACTTGAATTTTAAGGATGAAATTTCTTAAGTGGGGGAGAGTTGCAACATCCCAAAAAATTTAAAGTTGCATAAAGACCTAATTTAAGAATTTAGAGTTAGGGATGTAACTAGAGCATTTAATTTGAATAAAGTCATGCAATGCCAAATGTAAGTTAAGGATTTAAAAGATAGATAAAGTATTAAAAATGAATAGAAAGTACCATCTAATAACTATTTCAATCCAATACTTATGAAATTATTAAAGATAATAATTGGATAATTGTAATAAGAATTTATGAAAGAAATTTAAATGTGGTAATTGAAAATATTTACTAAAAGTAAGATGAGAAATTAATTTATATCAAATAACCAATAAAAATATATAATAAAATAGTGAGATTTATGTTGTAATTTATTAAAGATACATAACTAAGTCCTTTTACTTGTTGCCTCCCATTTTTGGCGCAGGACATTAAAAAATTGTAAAAAAGAAAAAGAAGAAGAAGAAGGAATGAGAAAGAGAAGAAAGATGTTGAAGGAGAAATAATAAGAGGCAAATTAGAGAAAGAAATGAAGGCAAATGATAAGGGAGAGGCCAACGATGATAGAGAAAAGAAAAAAAGGTAGAGGAATATAGAATTTGGTAATGGCAAATTAGAAATGAAGATGGAGAATCAAGAGACCAAAAATCCTAATAATGTTTTAAAGATTTTATTTACAACATCATCTAAAAATCCTTTAACCTTATAACCGATGTTTATTATTATGGTGAAGTCACATGATAGTTAGAAGTCAATAAAGGACTTACTTGACTTATATGTGATAATGATCACTAATTTTATAATGCCTATAAGTTAAAGCTTCGTGAATAGTACCTCTAACGCTCGAAAAATAAGCCTAGAGTGTCAGGTCACCTTCATAAGGCCTGAGGCAGCGTGTATAGGTCATGGAACTTTAAAGGGCTTGAAAATGATGAAAATGGCCTAATTTAAAGTTTTAGCAAAACCAATAAATTATTTTAGGCTGAAATCTTATGGGTTGTAGGCTCATATAGATTCAAGCCAGGAATGATCCAGGATATGCCTAGAAAAACATGAAAATACCATACCCTGAAGGTCAAAATTTTGTCTAAGTCCATTAGTGAAGCAATTTTTAAATTCTAAGGTCATTTGTAACTTTTTCCTAATTTTACGTTTTGTATATAAATTGAGGTAGTTAGTTAACTATCTTATCAAGAGAATTTGGTAGTGAAATTTTATGAGCCTCTAAATGGGGATAATTAAGGATTTTTAAAATAAACATGATGATTTTTAGAGGTCCAAGTGAATTTCTAAAATTCTTCAAAGTTTCTGACAAAATCAAGCATTTTTGGGATGCTTGGGTAACATCTATCTCCATCCAAGCCACCTCAGCCACTATATATACCTCCTTATGCCACCTAAGCCTTTACTTGGAATGAACACCTCAACCCTCCACTTTTCTCCCTTTTCTTTATCCCCTCCCACCCGACACCATTTTTTTCATTCCTCCCCCATTTTTATGGCTTTTTAAGTTCTTTTCTCTTTCTAATTTCAACTAATAATTCCATTGAAAAGTTGTAAATTGATCATTAAATGGTTTGAAGGCCATAGATGATCATAGAATCTAAGGAAATTCAAAGAGTCCTCAAGTGTATATAAAAGTGTACTTGGAAAGCAACTTTGTGTGTGTAAGTGTTTCCTCCCTTATTATTTTAATTTCGAGAGGATTTTACCATTCCAAGAGTGACTATAATCTTAAATTTTCATTTGGGGACTTATAAAATTTTCTATGGATTTTCTAAGGGGAGGAGGCATGTATAGAGGGGCAAGGAAAAGTGCAGGATAACAATGGGAATAAAGGTGCCAAATGATGAAGGTAAATGAATTTAACGTATTATAGGCATGTTATTTAGTATTTTATGTATAAAGCATGTAAAAATGTTGTATTGAACTTGTGGTTAAGGTGGCTAGAGTATAAGAAATGGTGTGTTGTGCTTAGATTAAGGTTAATTCTATGCTATACGTATGAATTGTGTGGTGACTTAGTTGAAGAAATGAAGGCAAAGTCTTAGTCTCATTTTGGTTGAGAGGTTGGTGCATGTGTCTATGTCAAGTGAATGGCTTAAATTAGGTGGAAGGTGATGGTTTCTAGTGTGTTTGGTATAGAAATGGGTGAATTGTGCATGTTTATGTTGAAAATGGAAGTGTTGCAATTATTTATTTGTTAGCTGAGAGGTTGCCTTGAGATGTAAGCTAGGTGAATGGCAAGTTAACATGGCATATTATATGGGAATTAGCTTGTTAAAGATGGAATTATAAGTATATGTGGTGAAATTAGTGAAACAAAGCTCGTGTGTGAGTGTGCATGGTATGGCTAGGGCATGTACTAGGCATGCCATGGCTTAGTTTGCATGATATTAGCATGGTGTGTGTATATACATGTGTAAATGATGTTATTGTATGTGTATGTGTGATTGAATGTGAAGAAAAGCACATATGTGGCCATTGGCAAGCATTAGCCTAGAGATATGTAAGCTAAATTTCACACGATAAACATCTTATGGCATAGTATGTGTGTGTGAGAATGGCATGGCATAATTGGCATGTATTGTGTAATGTGAACTTGGCATAAGATAGTTAAATATGTATGAGTAATAAGACAAGAAAATGTATAAATAGTGGCATGGCATTTAAGGTTACAATGTAGTTAAAAAGAGACTTGAAAATGGCCTAAAAGAGCATAGTGAAATTGGCCTCAAAATAGACCTAAATTAGTATGAAATTAGAACCTTAAGGTTGGTTATTTTGTAAGGTTTATATAACATGAATTTGAAATCTCTTCTAAGGTCATTTGGCATATACATTTTAAAAAGGCTGTAGGCCGATGATCATGAATGAAAATGGGTGCAATTTGTATTGGAAGATGACATGAAAAGACCTATTTTGGACCTATAATGGCCTACGCAAAATATAAAAATGGCCTATAACTATCCAGTAAAATGACATAGAAATTTATGCACTAAGTGTTCTCTTGAACATAAACATAATTGGGTTTAAAATAATGGCTTACACTAGACTTAATGTGAACTTAATTATGCCTAAGGAAGTACCCTAAAATGACTTAGCAAAATTGACCTATATTGTCTGGTAGGACCAAAAATGACCTATAACTATTTAGATCAAATTTTGACTGTCAAAATAAATTTATAACTATCTATTTTTCACATCTAAATATTATAATACAGTGATTAGTAAATAAATAGACATAAAATAAGATCAAATTGCCCATTAGTTAGATAACTACTAGATCGTTAACTAGTCAAATTAGGGATTAGCAGCTGCTAGATGATTATTGATGATTTTTTGGATATTGGGAGGTTTACAAATTGATCCTTACTATTCTTTAGAAGTGTTTGATGTTGATGATTATCTTGATATTGGGAGGTCTATAGATTGATCCTTGCTATCCACTAAAATTCTTATAGGGATTTTTAGATATTAGAGGTCTACAAACTAATCCTTGCTATCCACAATATGATTGGTGGTTGAGTTGTTTGAGATATTAGAATGTCTATGGATTGATCCTTACTATCTCTTGTTTAGTATTGGGATGTTCAAGTGAGCTGATCCCTACTATCAGACGAAGCCTGCACAGCAGTCGGGCTCTAAAATCTAGGCCACTACAAAACTTTTCAATTCACTCTTGGTGCAGTGTCTTAGGTGTAATCTATCTAGTCGCATTTATTAGATTAAAGTGAGTTAATATACATATTTGATTGATGGCAAGTTACTTTTTAAATAATTAAATTGAAATTATCATAATGGCATTATAATAATTATTGGGAAAATGTGGCCAATCACCTAAATTGCATCAATTACCTAATATACCATCCACACACTACATATTGGCTATCATACTATTATTGCATGTGAACCATTGCATATAACATGTTTTAAATACATTAAATTTACCACTGAGTTTAATACATAGTGTATCAGTGTTTTGGTGTGTAGGTTGTAAAGAAAAGCAATCTAATCTCAGAGATTATGAGTGTAGCAGCACATACTCTAAAGGGTATATAGAGTCTTTTTCTTTTGTTTTGTCAAGATAGCACTCATGTAAACAATGTATGGTATAAGTTTAACATGCTTAGAGGCTACTTATGTCTATATATAAAAAGGATATGTGACACCCCCTACTGGATTCTTGAAGAAACCTAATAAGCGGCGCACTTCCCTCCAAGTCACCCATCTTAAGATTTCCTTAATGGTCATTCATTTAACTTTTACCAACTTCAGTCTAGATTAGGTTATCAGCCTCTAACACCACTTTTGTTAGTTCCTATGGTCCCTATAGGTTGGAACCAATCTTACCTAACCATTACCAAGGAAATCTAACCATACTCAGGTATTACCTAAAAAATTGGTAGCATAATGGCTGCCTGGGTCCTATCCCAAAATTTACACAAACCTATTAAACACCTCTATAGACCATTCACAACACCTAGACCCATTTAGGCCCCTATTCATAGCCTAGCATCATCATCTAGAATAGGACAAACTCAAGCCTCAGGACACAAATAAACTATGCAAAAATATAGAGCCTCAAGGTCACATCAACACCAACATCATACATAATCATTCATTCATCCAAGAATATGTATAGAAATATTTAATTTACAACATCGGATCATAATCACTTAATTACATTATATTTTTGAAGCCTAAACACATTTCCCACCTAAGTACATAGATATCTAAATATGCATCAATTCACCTAAGATCTTCACCTGTATCCTCAGAACCACTGTTGTTATGCTTTATAAGGCAAGTCTTGTTGTAGTGTACCTGTGTACCCAAAACCGATACACTAAGTATATGAGATACTCAGTGGTGAATTTAAAATATTTTAATTATGGTGTGATCTTATTTATTACTTATGCAGTTAAAAGTATAACTTTTACTTCATTAAATAATTTAAATATTCACTAAGGTGCCAAATTACTAAAATACCCCTCAGGTATTTGTTTGGTATGAAAAAACATTTTTAGCTCAATTAAATCAATTAAAGTGAGGACTGATATCTATTACATGCAACTTTGGAAGAATTACTTAATCTATCTTAAAAGTGGAAAATTACAAAAAAAAAATACCCTTTTCTTGTGTTTTTATTACTTCTCCTGAAATAGTTATTCATATCTACTTGACTTTATCTCTCTAAGGTATTTATATGTTCGAGATTAGTCTTCTTGCCTTATATGTATATATATTTACTTAAAATAATTATATAGACTAATCTGGCACATCTGTACAAAATGTCTAGAATGCCCTTTAATTGGCATCTTATTGAAGCTGAGGAAACACTATTCCATTACACTTAATCTTTCAGTTCATAATCAGTCTGATTATTTATTTAATTCAATTCTCTAGGCTGATTAGGAAGACGACACTTTAAAACATTAGATCTAGAGGGATAATAACTAGTGTAGTGGTCCCTATTTTGGAACTCCACTGCACTAGCATGTGTGCCATATTGGAAATCAACTGTAGCCTCTCTAGACACAATAATAATAATTGAGCGGCATAATAGAGATTAGCCCATTAGCCTCCCAAATAAAAATAAAATAACTATTAAGATTTGGGTGATGTAATGGAGATCAGTCCATAGACCTCTCCAGCCACCAATGAATATCTAAAATGGCTGGGTGACATAATGGAGATTAGTCCACAGACCTCTCAAGCCACTAATAACTAGCAGCTGTAATACCCTAAGTTAATCAGTCAACCCATGTAACACCCCCTGCCCATTCTTTATGAAGTTAGGCAGGACATGCCACTTCCCTTGAGGTCACCCATCTTTGGATTTCCCCCAAAGGCCTTTCATTTATCCGTTTTAGTATTTCTTGTCCTAGAAATTTTCTTGAACTATTCCTATGATCTGAATTAAACGCACTGAGTGTGTGCCTTTTTCCTACCTAATCCTATTGTCAATTATCAGCCTAAGCTTTGTTTATCGCTACTAATTTCATCATGTTTTATTTCATATGATTACTATTTCTATACTATTAAAATATTCATTTATACTAATTACCCATATTTCTATGTATGAATGCCTCTACTCACTTACCATAAAGTCTGAACATGCTGCTACATACTTTGATAGCCATCGTCAATATCGTTGATTGTCTACTTCACATCTTTTATACTTCTAATACCTACGCATCGGAAGCCGGACACGCTGAGTATGCACTCAATAGTGAATTTATCCAAAAATACCATGTACTTTTTATTTCACACATGCAAGCACACATATCATACACTTTTATTCCATTTATAATACCTGCCCTTTCACCTATCAATCCTCAAACATGGTTATTTGTCTATAATTTGCCCTTAATTTAATCTCTAATTTCAATTATAGGTTTTTAAGAGATTTTTTATCAGTTATTGTTTCAACATTCCTAGTTGCAGAGATTATGATATTTTTACCGGGGACGAGAGTGGTTAGTGGAGTTGCCACCTGGCCTCTACACTAGGACCTCTAATAAAGGTTCAAAATTTTAGATCTTATTTATGCCCCAATAATATGCTTTCTTATATATTGTAATGTTTATCAATCCCTTTATCATTTAAACATGCATTATATTTAAAGCAGTTATGTCACATTTCCATGTATAAGAAGTAAATTACAATATTTAAAAGAAATATGACAAGTATATTATACATCCAGAAATCGGGTCATTAATTAGTTGTTATTTATCCTGACAATTACCCATAATTGCATAGGAATTGGCGGTAATTGCCTAACTCCCATCTCTAGGAGATTGGCCTTCATTGAAATACATTAGCTTATGACTTTTGATTAAGGAAATACAAACTCATTTTATTAAAAAACACCGATTAATTATATATAAAAATTATTAATTGCGAGAGTAATGTTTTA
>CANXYI010903410.1:0-12773 GCA_948208565.1 Hura crepitans
ATCATATAATAACATTTCATAGTTCTTTTTATTGTTAATTTGGAAATTGTATTATGAAATCAAAATGTTACAATCTCAAAGATTGTGTTAGTAATTAATTAATACATAGTTCACTCATTATTAATTAATTGCGCACAGTACATAAACATGCCACCAGATTTTGGTATATTATTGAATTTAATAAAAATTGAAAATAACTAATAAGTAATTTAAATAGGGATCATACGTTAAATTTTAATTTATAATTATTCTTAATTTTTAATCTTAGTTCAATATGAGACTATGAAGGTAGTTTGAACTAACAATAAAAAAGAATTAATTAATTCCCAATTCAAACCATCTGACCAGCCAATCCAATCAGATTTTATGAACACTTGAAATTTCTTGAAAGATTTTTGGTCATCCAAGAAATTGAATTCGTTTTCTTTTTCTTTTTTTTTTTTTAATATTTCTAAACAATTACTTAAATGCTTCTTTTTTTTTTCTTTTCTTGAACAAAACAATCAATCCCTTCCATTGCGTTGCATGATCAATTTTCTATAGTCAACCGCATGCGTATGCTCATACGAGGGCTTTGAATAAGCTAATGCGTAAGAAATTTTTCTTTTAAATGTGTGCAGGTTTTCAGTCAACCGCAACCATAAGCATAGTGTTCTAAACAGACTTTGATACGGGCAAAAACCATTTTTCCCTCCCCAATGAATTTTAACCATTCTATTTATTTATTTATTTTTTTTAACTGCTTCCATTTTTGTTATATATATATATTCTAAGTTCAAGCAGAAAAAAAAAATTAATAATACACAAATTTAATGTGTACTAAAATACTATCATTATGTCTAAATAGGTCCAATATTGAGGTACTAAAAAAATAACATAATAACCATCAAACAGCCAAAATTTTAAATAAATAAATAAACAAAAACATTGACATTCGAACTTCTTGCATTTTTCAATGGCACACAAAATAATAATATCAAAGAGCCTAAATTTTAAATAAATAAATGATATTCGAACTTCTTGCGTTTTGCCATAAAGAAAATGGTAAAAATATTCATTACAGCATACAAATGTTGCCGTTTACCAGCCCAGAAGCCATCTCTCATTTTGACCACCACCACACTGCTGTGGACCGACGGCATCCATGCAAGTAAGCATTCGTAGTCACAGGTAAACCAATTGAACAAGTCTTACATCCTATTTTGCAATTTTAATAAAAGAAAAATGTATTAATTTTAGTACCATTTCAATCAACTATAAAAATATTTTTATTTTAAAAAATAATTTAAAATAAAATAAAATTACGAAACCAATATTAAAAGCAAAACAATATCTATCCTTTTCAATAAAATGCCAAATGCTAATTAATACAAGTCTTATTTAAGAAATAAAAACAAAAACAAAAGATTACAAACCCAAAATCACAAGGTTTAGTCCAAAAATAAATGCATTTGAATTTAAATTACAATTACGAGACTGAAAGCATCGTACCCATTCCAAAATAATAATAATAATAATAATAATAGCTATCTGTTCATTTCAGTTTGGTGTTACTATACACTGCCTGTCTATTTGGCTCTTTTCTCTGAAGAAGACCTGTTCCAACTTTGCACTTGGAAGTACAGGTTTGCAATATTTAGAAATCCTTTCTCTTTTGTCTCAATTCATTAAGCTCCATTTCGATCTCACGATCTCGGAATGGACTGTTTGCACTTGAGACAACTGTTCTTCCGGGCGGCAGCTCTCCTTTCTGTCAAACAGAGAATTAGAATTTGTCTAAGAGGGCCATTGGAATAAGAAAACGAAAGAATATAGGATAGGTGTCTCAATTATACCTTGGAGTTACCAGAAAGTTCCTTCTTTAGATTTGCAAGATCATCATCTACTGATGAGCTCTCAAGTAAAGCAAACTGCAAAACCAATGGCAAGTGGCAAATAATAAGAATGTCAGATATTTCTCGACAATGGACTAAAAGTACTAATAGACAACTTAGCATGGGTAAAATATGTGTATTCAGTAGGCTCGGTCTGAAAACCAACCAAACCAAACTTCTTTTAAAAATAATCAAACTTCTTGAAGATAAACAAACCAAATTGGCCAAACTTTTTGGAGAACCAAAGCGAATGAACCAAACTTTTGTATATTTTATTTTTAATATATAAAATTATCAAATAACATTGTTTTAACATAAAAGAATGTCATCTTAAACACTAAAAACAACAACGTTTAAAAAGATTGATCTATTTGGTTTCTGTCCCATGCCCCACATATTTTCAGACCAGAGATATCTTTACTTATACAGAAACAGTAAACATATAATTTCACAAAACAGATTACTCCCCTACTAAGGTGGTTTTTGTAAACGACTTCAACACAATATGCTATCAGACTGCCTGACTTTAATAATTGTAAGAACAAGTCATACATTATTATTGTATAATATAATTTTTTTTTTGAATGAAAAACAACAAAATTTAATTTGTCATGTTAGAAATATAAGGATTAAAAAATATTACATCAGCACAAAATTATGTCATCCATGTTAAGCTGCTTCAGTCATTTTAAGTTAGTATAATCAAGTTAACAGGTCTAATGAAATTCAATTCAATTTATTTGGTCCATTCATAGTCTTAAATGGGTAGTAACTGCATGCTTCTTGCACAAGCACAAAACAACCCATCCATGTGTGCCTAGTGCAAAGGCTGTTTGGTACCGAGTATTGGTCTCAGTAACCAACGCATGTCTAAATGTACAGAAAAGAGGAAAAGGAGCAGAAAGTTGATGGCCCATTGAATTGAATGAGCATCCAGATATTTATAACAGCAAAAGACAGTTTACAGATAATTCACAAGCATAACATGAATGATTGGAGAAAAACAACTGATACCTTTCCATCCAGCTCATTTGTAGCTAACTGGCCAAGAGCTTCTGCTTCTGATTCCATTGCCATTACTGCCATCATGAAAATCATAAGAAAGCAAAAAAGTTAGAATCCAAATTAGTGAAATTCTATTCTCCACCATTCTAATAGGACAAACTTAATTTCATCTGTCATTGTTTCTCAAGTTGCAATTGAGACTTTGACCCAAACATTTTGATGGAAAATAATTTATTTAAGCTGCTTTTAGCATGATTTATACAAAAAAAGAAAAAAAAAGTAATAAGATAAAAATAAACGAGAAAAAAAAAACAGTTTAGAAGCAGTTTCCAGAGTATTTCTTGACACAGCATGTAAAATGTTCAGCTGCAAGGGAATTCTGAGTAACCAAGAATTGAAGCACAGCTGCAAGAAGTATCCCATAAGACACATCAAACTGATAAAATTAGCTGTAAATTATTCAACAAGGAAATTAATCACATAAGATAACTCATGATTGTTTTGAGAATATCAATAGATAATGGAAAAGACAATACTTTGACAAATAGAAGACATTTTCAGACTAGCCCAGAACCAAGCAAGCATTGATGTGGCAGAAACTTGACTAATTTCTCAGTCCAATTATTAATGTGGACATTCAGTTTTATTTATGACTAAGGGTATTCTTGTAATTGCAACGTTTGCTGGAAACAATTTTGAGCGCTTAAAAGAAAATACCATTAAGCATTTAGAAAGAGAAATACAGCAGAGATCATGTCTATGCATGAAAAACTCAGGATACGGAACATGATCTAGCGATGATAAATTATGCTGCGTCCATGGGAAAAGAAAAAGAACGACGTGGCTCAGCAATCAGTAAAAAACGATAATGTCATATGGATGTAAAATAGACTGCAAATGTAGCATGGAAGCAAGGAGATAAAGAAGTACCTAAATTGAAATCAAGGATGAGAAAAAAATAAAATTATTATAGCAAGATAATTTCATCACCATGAAGCAATAATGCCCCATTAGCCCACATACACAACAAAATAGAATTCTGAAAAAATTTTATCACCAAGAAGCAACAATGCCCCATTAGCCCACATACAAGACAAAATTGAATTATGAAAAACAAGAATTTGTTAAATGATAAAGAAACATAAAAGAACACCTCAAGTACAATAGGGTGGTAAAAGCCTTCAAGGCACCTTTTCTTTTACAACTAGGGCATTTAAGCCTCAGGTTCACCACATCGTTATCATACTGTATCCTAATAAAGTGATTGGGAGATAGGACCAAAACAAAGCACACATTATGTATACAATAATTTAAATTTCCTTCAGACCCAAGCTTAACATCTCATGCTCCTCCATTCTACATGCATATACATGCAGTAAAGATGAGAATAAAATGCCTACAGAGATATGGATTACAGATGCCTTACCTTTCTCTTCCATTTTTTCAAATGCTGCAAGAGCATTGCTTGTATTGACATTCCCCAGCATCTCGTTCACTTTGGTCTGAGTTCTAATGCAGCAAAGAAGGAAACATTAACAGCAAAAACAAGAGGTTACACAAAGGAAAAGGGACTGCACAAAAGGAAATAGAGGCAGAGACAAACTTTGCTGACTGAGCACGAGCTTTCAGAGTATCTTTCTTAGACTTTGCCTCCTGTATCTTGCTCTCCAAAAGCTACAAAAAAAAAAAAAATGGAATTCACTGTATGAAACTATAAATCAAGAACAAGTTCATAATGTGTAATTGCACTAACCAATAAATATATATATCATCACACAATTTAGAAGTACCTGTATGATCAACAACGTGACAAATCAAATTAGGTTGTAATTTCAAAAAGGTAATAAGTTTGATTCTTAGGATCTCAACCCCAAAAGAATCCTAATATAGGACAGCAGAACCTCAAGAATCTTATGAAACTCCCGGACTTTAGATTGCTGTATTGCTAAAGGTGAAAAGACAAAACTTCAACCAAACTTTCCCAACTTATTCCTTTTCAACTAAAACCCAAATATAACATAAAAAATGATAATAAATACAAATCTTGCTTGTATCTGTGCCTATGTCTGTTGATTTCATGACCCACAATAAATGATAATAAATACAATTCTTGCTTATATCTGTGCTTTGAATACCTATTTATGCATCTAATTTTTTTTTCCTTTAAAGCAAGGATGCTTGCAATAATGCCACTTTCCCTTCTGCTCCCCAGAGAATTATTTTCAAATGATACTTCCTAATTCAAGTTTAATAACCTGACACAAATCCACAATTATATAGCAGACAATTCATAAGAACATTTAGCTTCAATGCAGACACCACAATGTAGCAGCAGAAGTTCACACAAGAAAAATATGCAGGAATAAATTTCTTACGCGAGTATTAGAGACAAGATTATCAACAACGCTTTTCTGTTGATCAAGTTGAGATTTCAAGGAAGCTGCATTATCCTGCAAGAATTAAAACACCACAGGTAATTTTTTTAACAAACTGACTAATATGATGCTCACGCAGCCAGCTTCTCACAACTCCATTCAGTTCTATATACGAAGTTACAAGCATATTGCATCAAGATCACAACACTAACACTGAATACCAACAAATTCTACATTTATATTCTCAAGATTATAAGAACTTCTACTAAAACAGGGTGAAATTATAGGGAAGAAAGCGCAATGGATACAAGCACCTCCTCAAAGAAGTGGTAGCTTATCCTATTCTAGTTTCACTAAGGTATTTGGACACTAATTCAGAATACAGGCTTGAATTATAAGAAGATAAGTGAGCAATAGGCAGTAAAATAGAAAAATTTAGTCATAGACATTATCTTTTAGTGCATGAACCAGATAAACATACTGTTTTACCACAAAGAGTAGAACCAGTAGCATTAATTGTCAAAGATAAAATGCACTCACAAATGAAATAACAAGAAGCAAGGAAATTTAAAAAGAACCAACCTATTCCATTTACATGCAATTATACCAACAAAATCTGCTAAACTTTGAACAAAAATTAGGCAATAATATCTTTCAGGAAGATGCCAACTTACAGCATAAGATTTACGCCTTTTAAGAGCTTCACGTGCAAGATCTTCCTCTCCTTTCTGAAGAGCAAGCTGTGCCTTGCGGTACCTGCATGGAATTTTTGAAATGCAAATAATACACCTTATAACTACAAATTACCCTTATTGATAGCAATAAACCTGGTATTTCAATTGGGGTTAGCTTAATTGGCTTGCATGTAGGTAATTCCAGAAACAAACCAAAGTTTCAATGCCCAAGGTTATTGTTTATGAACCGATATAATTATAATAAATAAATCCAGTTGGATTTACCAATCCTGAGAAGCTTGTTCTGCAGCTTTGTATTTATTCTCCAAACGTTTTTGAGATGCCAATACCTAGATAGAATGTAAATAGGAATCCATTCAAAGCAAAGAATAGTAAATCCCACATTGACAAGAGATATGGCTGCCTTAAATTTTTGTAGCTAATGCCACTGACATAATATACGAGATGTACATGCACTAACTGTACTCTATACAAAAACAGTAGAAAAAGAGAAGTAAAACTGTAAAAGAGGCGAAAAAAAAAGAACAAAGTACACACACACACACACATAACATTATGCTTACTTGTGCTGTGGCTTGACGCATCTTTGTCAAGTCATCATTCATTTCAAGTACTGTCTGATCTAGGATTTTCTCTGGGTCTTCAAAGCTACTCAAGATTGCATTTGCATAAGACTGAAATCAGAAGAAAGCAAAATCATGCTTTTTGTGTAAGACAGCAGAACAAATATTACTCGTTAAAATTAACATGTGAAGGATACTTATGCATTATTAGTAAACGCATGTGAACAATTCCAAGGATCTCACCTTGACAACTCTAGCAAAGCGATCAAAAATGTTCATACGAGTTCCAAGAGCACCTCCGCTCTGTCTAGAACAATGAGACCTAATGGAAGGACCAGTTCTTATCCTAAGTTTTAAAGCTTCAACTGCCAAATAAATAGACAAATAAATAACGACAATAATATTATCAGAAGGATCTAAGTAGAGAGGCAAGTGAAATTGCATAGATGTGTTTGTGAATTAAAGATAAGAAATTTGTCCCATAAAATCGGTTTACGTACTGACATCTCCTGTAATTACTTTTATCTTCCGAAAATTCAGAAAAACATCAGCAATGTAGTTTCTGCTGTAGCTAATAACACTCAACATTAGCAACATCCTCAAATCATAATAAAAAGAAAACAAACTTAAGAACATTCCTCTGAAGCCGCTAGAAGCGTAAAGCTTAACTCTACCATCCATCAGAATTTTCACTTGAAACTGCATGCTAAAGTTAAGGAATCATATTTAACCAAATAATTTGATGAATGATCACTGCAAATTTCATATGCTTCAAAAATTTATTTCTTTTTCTCATTTTATTCCATATTAATCTTCATTAATCTCCACAATCGTCTTCTTTACGACCCTAAGTTCAACATAAAAAATTTCATAAGAAAATTGAAGTATCAGAGAAAAAAAAAAAGAAAAAACTAAGGGATACCCGTTAATACATTCACAAAAATAGAGCGCAAAAAGAAGAAAACATGGTACCTCCGCCATTGAGAAACGACGTAGTGAGATGAGGCCGCTTGATCATACAGAGAGTATTGGTGTAGCTGTGGGAGCTTGAAGAAGTAGAGGGATGCGGAGAAGGCAACGGCAAGGACAGTCCCGTAATTATCTGAGACTTTGCAGCCATTCTTCTAAGTATAAGAAAATCAAATTATCGATTTCTTTTCTCCTACCGATCAGAATAGGTTCAGAAAATCTAATTTCTGGATAGAAGAAAAGAGTGCTAGGATCACTTGATTCTCTTTCGATTTTTATTTTTTTGTTTTGTTTTTCCCGTTTTGCCTTTTTTCTTCTTTTTCCATTTCACTAACGAAACGGGCCGGATCCAGTCGACGAATTAGTGTTGGGCTCAATCCCCTGTATCCGTTTGAGGGCGTTTCTATTTCCTTCATTTTTTTTTCTTTTAAAGTGAGACTCCGATCCTCTCGAAAAGATTGTATTTTTCAATTTAAAAAGTCATAATTTTTTTTATGATTTTTATGTTTTAATTTTAAGATAATATTTACTATTAAAGCTCGATCCTCACGAGAAAATCAAAGCCTAACTTTTTTTCAAAAAGTTTCTATTTTTGGCATATTAAATCAATCAATCAATGTAGATATATAAACCTGTGCTCTAGAGTAATTTTGGTATTTTTGTTAAAAGCTCTCTCCATTAAGAAATTCTCTTATCTTTTCCTAATTATTTTTCTCTGTGCTTCTTTCTCTGTATCTATATGCCCTATATTAACATTGATATATGCTTCTCTTTACTTCATTCTTTGTATCTATATCCTATATTTATATTGATATCTCTTTATCTCTTCTCTGATTTTTAGTTTTGATTTTTAATTCAATGCAATTTCTCTTGTGGCTTTTCACAATGCCAATTCTATTGAAAGCTTGGAAGAAGGTCATGAGTAGAGAGTTGAGACTAATGTTTTCTATGTTTTTTCTTTCTTCTTGTGTTGTTTTATGGTCGTATAAATTTATTTTCCAATACAATTTGATTGGTTTTTATATTTTTGAGTGTAATTTTGATAAATCTACTCTAAATTTCAGTTTCACAAGGAACTTGACAAACCGCCATGTCAACAAAGAGGAGCAAGGGCTGCCTCTGTAAGCTTTTGTCAAAACTATTTCGGTTTCAACTTACTATACAAGATCTTTTTAATGGTTTCGTCTTTTTCTCCTTTACTCATCTGTCATTTCTTTAATTCTTGATTTTATGAGCTCCTTAGTTCTAATAAATCTTTTACGAACTCCTTAAATCATTGTTAGCTTTTGTTGATTTAGGATTAATATGTAGCTCACGAGTCGGGGTGTACATTAGTCGGTTCGGTCTGAAAATCGGTCGAAATCGAATAAATCGAACTGTTTATAAATAAAAATTGAACCGACCGAATTCAATATGAAAAATCGAACCAAATGAATTTTTTAACAAACCGAAACCGAACTAACCGAACTTTTTATATTTTTTAATTTTTTTCCATAAAAATATCAAAACGACATTTTTTTAGAGTAAAATTATGTAATTTTAAACGTACAAAATGACGTCATTTTGATAGTTCAGTCGGTTTGATTTATTCGGTTTTTCATTATAAAAACTTAAACCGAAACCGAAAAACTGAATTTTTTAAAAAAAATCAAATAAATCAAATCAAATAAATCGAAATAACCATCAATTCGATTCGGTTTTACACACTCCCACTCACGAGCATGTTATTAATAGTTTTCTTCCACTTTTTTCTTCAAAATTTGTTATTTTGCTTCTTAATCAATTAGCTACAAACTACTCACTATCCAACTATACAATCAACTATAAGAATCTCAAAGAGAAATTTCCATTCTCATTTCTTTTAAAATTCTTGGTGAGTTTTCCTTAAATTTCAGTGGACTTTCCCTCCTTGTTATTAACTTTCATTGACTAGGAAGAAGAAAAATTCTCATCTCCCCAATATTCCTTTGAATTACTATGCGCAAACATTTAATTTTCTGTCACATACTACGTCAAATTCAAGCTTAATAAATCTATCAAACCAAACCCATTGACTACGTAATTATTTACAAATCATCAACTCCATTAAATTTACTTTTTAATTTGGGTATTTTCACCCTATATATATATATATATATTCAAATTTAAATAAAGTAATTATATTTATTTTAGTAGATATTAAGTCACAGATTGTTATTTTTTTCTTTAATTTGGTTTAATATATCATTTCCGTCCAAATTTGACAAAATAAAATCCATTTATGCATTGTCTTATAACATTCAAACGTAGTAAAATTGCAATTATTATCTCTTTAAACTTGGCAAAAACAATCTAGTGTCCTTTTAAATTTGACAAAAGTATACGTATTGCCTTCTAAAGAAGTTTCACGTGTCAAAATATTTACTTGTTGCTGCATTTTATTTAAGAGAGTAAAAACTAAGGTGCATTTTTATCAAGTTTGAGAGAAATTATAAATAATATTTATTAAATTTAGATATATTATATGTCATAAAAAATAAAATACATAAAAGAATCTTTTTATTAAATTTGAAGGTGATATATTATCTCTTTTATTTTTATTAAGTTCTATTTGAATAGAATGTGCATTTGGATAAGTATTTAAAAATTTAATAAAATTGAATAATAATTTATATAGGGAATTAATAGCAAAATCATATGTAAGTTTATCTGAAGAAATAAGTAAAATTTAATAAAAAATTGAATAATAATTTAATGATTCAATAATTCCTAAATGCATTTTTTTAATATAAAAAAGATCTCAAGTATTTGAAGTTATTTCATATTATTAAGATAAAAAAAGATTTTATTCATAATTTTTATCTTTAATCAATTTCTAACTAGGTAGATTAATAATTTCTTGGATAATTAAGGCTGTCTTTTTACTATTTTGCAAAATCAAAAAATTTACCATAAATCCTAGAAAAAAAAAACCTTCACTTGTTTACGAATGGTTAATAGATATTTTATTTTTTATTTTATTTATAATATAGTAATAAACTGTCATAAATAAATAAATTTAAATAAAAATATAAAGAGTAAAATAAGAAATATAAATTTTTTGTATCATTTTGAATGATACAGAATTGGTATATATAGTTAAAAAAAATTATTGAATAAACTTTAAATAAAATAAGAATGTTAAAAATAAAATACTACTAGAGTTTATCCATCTATAACAGATAAAATTTATTTATAAGTATTCATTCATTATATCAGAACAACGTAATATAATTGTCTAAATAATATATTAAGTATATGAAATTTGAAAAAATATATTAAAAATTTTGAATTTAAATTTTTATTTATTTATTTATATTAAAAAAATTCATAGATAAGTGAAAATATCAGTAAAATCCCACATAAAAAAAATATATATATATCAATAAATAAATAAAGACTAAACCCTAAAGGGTGAACAGTTTCTATACTTTCAATTTTTTTTTTCATGCTTTTCCCTTTCTAATTATTGATGCAGTTTTTAAAATTAAATATATAAAAAAAATGAAATCACAGCATTTATTTCACTCCTAAAGGTAATATTTATATTACTTTCATGAAGTATATTAATAGAAAAGATAGAAAAATCCCAATAATGTTAAAAGAAGAGATAGCTGGCAGATGACGACAGTCTAAAAAATAAAATAGAATTCCACAAAAGCAGCCAATTTCTCAAAGTAAATCCTCCAAAAATATTTCTTTGACAATGGAAAACTGATTCTCACACTTCTTGCTCCCACACTCAATTCCGCTTCATCTCTCTTTTCTTTTTACTATTTTTCTTTCTCCACTCGACAAACCATTCTCAAATTCTACTTCCCCTGTAAGTTTCGCCGTCTCTCTTGTTTCGTTGGAGCCTTTTTTTCATTTATGTATTTTTGCTATGGTGTTCTCAGCTTGAAATTGATTACTGGCTGCTCATACATATTTTTTTTCTTCTCTTAATTTGGTTGGTTAACTAAATTAAAGCTTCTGTTTTGCATTTTTTCTTTTAATTTCATCCTCTGTTCTTCTAATGGATATTTTTTAGTGTCCTTTCGTGTTTAATTTAATTATTTTTGTTATATAGGTATTCCTTGTCTGTTTGCTTGCCGAGAAAATGCTGGAAAGCGAATCACAAAAATCTAATGAATTTTAATTATGAACATTAAGGGGAAAAACAAAAAATGAAAAGGAAAATTATCCTCTTAAAGTGGCCTGTCTTCTTTGTTGTCATCCTTTTTTTTTTTCTTGCTTATTACTTCTATTAATTGCTAAAAACGATGAGAAGCGGGAAACTGCCGTGTTGTTTTCTGAAGATTGTTTGTATGTGGAAGAAATTTTGTTGCTTATAGATACTAACAATTTTCTTCATAATTTAAGTCTTACTTCTTCCTTTGGTTGTTGAAAAACATTTTCGTTCTTGATGGTAGAAGAATTTTACTACTTGGAAAATATTGGAAATTTAAATGTTAATCTTCTTTATCACTCTGCAACCATCTCTATGGTGAGAAAATATACAAGAGTGAACAGATGAATATGGGATCAATTTTTGCCGTTCTTAAGTTTTTGAGATAAATTGAGTCTTCCATTTTTATATTTGACGATAATTAAGCTAAAATACCTTCCCAATTGGATGATCTGTACCTATCTTATTGATATATATCATACTTGAATATTCTCATCTAATTCTTTTGCTGTGTGAACCTTTGCTTGTCAAATTTTAATTCGCATGAGATCAGCAAATCTTATATCATAGCTAGACTAATGCAAGATATCTTATGAACATAAAGAATACAAACGGAATAGAAAGTTTTCTAAGGTGGAGCTGCTGAGAGTTTTCCACTAAGGGAACTGCCTGAATAATCGGATATCTTCATGCCAATTTGACTGTTAGTCAAGAAAATTTTTGAGGTGCTTTATCGACATCTCATCACAACCAAGTTGAATAGTTTTTTTCCCACTTTCTTTTTGTGATTAGCATTTTGGAGCTGAATTAGGAAATAGGATCCCTGTGAGTTGTAACTTCTTGTGGTGGGTCCAGCTAGTTTGGATTTGAGGTTTAGCTGAGTTTGTTGTGACTTTTGGATTGGTAGTTAATCTACTACCATTTTCTGTTGTATGTTTGGTTTGTTTGTGAGTAATCCAGAGTTGAGTTGAAGGCCTACCTGATTTTGTTTTCATAAATAGGTGATGCAACTTTTCATATTTCAAAACTCAACCACTCCAATATGAAATTGCCTTTTGTTCAGAGATTGTATTTGCGTTTATCACTGATAATTGATATGGCTTTAC
>CANXYI010903644.1:0-13378 GCA_948208565.1 Hura crepitans
TATTGCCACTAAATGTGACACCTCTTACCTGATTTAAACGTTAGCCGGTCGTTGAGCCCAAATAAGGTGTGCATGAATATCGAGATATCAAACTCATCTTCCCGATTATTTGTTATTTAACATTCTTTATAAAAGATAATATGGAAAAAAATATGGGTTTTCAAAAATCTTTTTCAAACAGTGTTGCACATGAAAAATTGAAAATTCTCGTGTTAAAAATTCGACAGCATAACGGCTGTACCAGGTAATATCCCAAATTTTTTCTGTGTCAACCTACATTAATAAAAGCACTTCTATAATTCACACATTCATTCATCAACATTATGTGATCCTTTTGATAATTCCAGTAACACTCGAAACGCAGTATGATATCTCAGCCTTAGGAAGAGATATCATACAAGTCAATCATGCAATTCACAAGCTTAAAATAGTTTAAGCATCAAACAATCCAAAATAAATGTCTTTAGTTACAAAGATATCAAAATGAATACAAATTAACCCAACCCATATTACATATACATTGAGTGCTCCTATCCATCACTTCTAAGTACAAAAGCTTTACCAAAATAGATAAACCTTCACGTCAATTATCTTGCTGTCCCAAGACTCTCTTATCAATTGTCTTTTATACCTACACATCGTATAACACACGACACGTTAAGCATAATGCTTAGTGGTGAAAATGAAATAATATGTGCTATTAATGCCATTTAAAATGCTTTATACATACATTCATGTCATTCATGCTTATGGACATGCATATGTTTATAACAAGCATTATATGGGGTAATAGAATCACATATGACATAATCAATGCATTATAACCATAGCTCATTCATGCTTATGAATATCATAGCACATTCAATACACATTCTTTTTAAATCAAATTTACATTTTATGTTGATTATTTAGCCATTTTTATCACATTTAGTTAGATAGTGTTTATGAACACGTAATGGGTATAATGTGAGAAAAATAGGCCTTTGGCTTAAAACGGTGTTTTTAAGTAATAATGCATTTTTAGTCTTTATGAGGCTAAAACATGTATATTAAAAGTTATAACAACCTATTTGGGATAGTGAAACTAAAAATAAAGGTTTTTACCCCATGAGATGCAACAACCTAGGAAATGGAGAGGTTGATCAGTTAACTAGGGGATATAGTAGTTACTAGGGCACTTCAGTGCTTAAAGGGTCTAAGGGTACACTTGTAGTCTATCTTTGGACCTATGTGATTCGATTTTCTAATCTAGCAGATGCAGCCACCAGTAAAGGTTCCGTTGGGGCCACTGCATATCACATTGCGTGTGCAGTTGCATAAGTCAGTTTAGACACTGCATTATGCTGGTGCAGCAGTCATTAGGTCTAAAATGTGGACCATTACACAATACACGATCCTGTTATCCGTAGGATTATAGTAGTTATCATAGGCAATAACTGAAAAAATGAAAAAGAAAGAAATGGACCAATAACTACAAAACGACGTCGCTTTGCCTGAAGGCCAGAAATGTGTAAAAATGCAATTTTCTTAATTTTAAAACTTTATATCTTTTTTTAAATACTCTGTACTGTGGGGGCGAAGCCCCTCACACCCCCCTTGGCATTTGTGGTGGGCTAAAGGCTCAAACCTTCTTGTCACATTGCGAGATTTTTTGAATCGAGCAAAAAACTTTTATTTTTAATTTTTAAATAAAAATTTGAGATCTTTGGACTGGACATTAACATCCTCATTCCTTGAAACTTATTCATTTTCTTCATCATTAGGCAATCTGAATATGAAAGCCCTAAAAACCTAGTGTCTACATATATGCTTGTTATTTATTTTATTAAAGACATTTACTATTGATATTATAATAGCATAAGGCAATAAATTTTATATATCTAAATGTATATCTTAAATTTTAAAGGCATGCAGAATAATTTTCATATGAAAAGAGTAAAATGATGAAAACTTTATCATTTTGATCCTTTTAATATTTAGTTTAACAAATTAGTCAAAATTACTCAAATTAAATATTTTATCCTCTTTAGAATTTTTCTTATCATTATTAGATTAAGGCAAATTGGTCATTTCCTATTCAAAACCTTAAGTATAAAATGCCATATTTTCTTTCTCCTTACTTTCTCTTTCTCTCTACTGACACCCTACCCATTCCTATTGTCTTTTTTTTCATCTCTGCTACAGTTGATACCTCTATCTTTTTCTTTTTTCTCTTTCTCATACTATATACTTAGATTCAAAATTATTTTTAGAGAAAAACTATAAACTTCCTCACTTATATCTTACATTCGAATACAAATTTCATTTTAATAAAATGACTTTTTTTCTTTAACAAGATTTCTAAAGAAAAGGATTTTGAAATACTAACTTCTTGTTTTTCATCACCAAGTTGGAATATTAAAGGGATTTTTGATTTTTATAGGAGAGCTAAAGATCGCCTTCTTAGAAGGTATATCCCTCCTTTCAAGTATTTCATTCTTTTTTTTTTTGTTTGCTTTGTTAAAAGAAGAAGATGAAAACTTAAACTAAAACACTAAGTGATTTCGGTTTGATTTTAGAGAAATTTTGCAAAGCTTCATTTGATATCTTTTAGAATTCTAACTTCATGTTATTTACTTTTGGTCTTGATTTTATTATCTCATTTTTTTTAAATATTTTTTTACTTTGCATGGTGTATTGATATGGGAAGAAAAGCTAAGAAGGATGCTAATGCATTCTCGATTCTAGTTTCGATAACAAATAAATACCTTTTTTATTCTCCATTCTCTTTGTTGATTCATTATTTCCTTATCTTCCTTTTTTTGCCTCTTCATATTATTATTTGTATTTGCTACCTCCACTTTATCTATTATTACAAACTAGTATCTCTACTATTTTTATTTTTGCTTGTATGTTAGCTTAGGATTTAAATATTTTCATCGATGCTTCTAACTTGTGATTTCTATGAGTATTGTTTGGCAAGTGAATATAGTTAATTTGGTTTTTATTCTTTTAGTTATGCAAAATGTGAGTTTAAGAAATGAAAAAAGGTAATTTTTTTATTTTTTATTTGATTTTTAACTATATAACTTCTTTTTTTTACCCTTTTTTGCTTGTGAAATTTATAGGTTTGATTTTCTCCAGTCCTTTTGCTTATAATGTTTCAATTTCTTGCATGCATATGAATTTGATGATATGATAACTTGCCTATTTTAGACTTTATGGTTGTCTAGACTCTTTGAATTTCCTTTTAATTTGTTGTTTTGGCTTATTACTTTCTTTTACTTAATTAATTTCTTTAAGGTTTTAAGACTTTAAATTTAACAAACTCGATTTCTTTTGTTTTCTTATATCTAAATGATTAAAAATTTATTATAATTCAAAATAACAGGTCTTTAATTTATTAGTTTGAATATGTTGATTCTTAGAATCATTAATCCTTTTTGTTGTTTTGAATTTAAAAAAAAATATGTATCTTGTCATTACTTAATGATTATTTCTTTTAGTTTGTATAGGAATTCTTTGATTATTGTGATCTTGCTTGATAAACAAATATATTTAACTTGATTTTTATTATTTTGTTTGTCTTCTAAAGCTCTAAAAAGAATGAATAACTTCTTTCTACTTTTATAGGTCTTGATAATGAGTGTAGACACCTCACCTTTGACCTATGATGATAGCCAAAGACAAACTCTCAAGCATAGCATAAAGCCATCAAGAGGCAAGTCCGCATGAACCTACTAAACCATGTCTATATGGACTAACCATGTGAATAGGCCAAGTTCCTGCCCACGAAGCTCACGAACCAGCATACCAAAAAGCCTAGTCCACGCGGACTAGTATGGATAAGTTCGCACGGACCTACTAATAAAAAGAGCACTCCAAAGGAAGAATTCTGCCTATTCAGTCCAGAAGCCAGAATCCTTTAAGGATTATGACTCCTTTCTCGACAAAAAGAGGAAAACCTAAAGAGACTAGATATAAATACTTCTCTACATCAATAAAGAAGAAGGAAGAGGCTGAAAAATTACAACTATAAACACACATTCAAATGGCAAAAAGTATCCAGAAGGTTGGAAAGCTTGAACTAAGGAGCAACCCAAACCATCTTCACCTAAACCTTAAGACTTTTGTGCTATTATTTAAAGAGACTTCTTGTTCAAGTAATGTCTGAGGTCTATTGAAGGTTTCTTGATATCCTGCAGGCCCATAATCTCTGAAATTGATGTACAAGTGAGTTGGTACACTGTTATCCCCACTCCTATTCATGATGAGTAGGCTATCATAGTGATATATAAATATAGAATTGATTCTTATGGCCAATGTTAAGTATGCTGCATGATGTTAATGATCATCACATGAATTTGATCATATGCGTGATTAGGTCCGCACGGACTTAGTTCCTTTAGGCACAAGCATGATAGGTTAGTCCGCATAGCCTTCTCCCTATTATGTGTATATGGTAAACTAGTCTGCATGAACCTACATCCAGCAAGCATGATTTTATATTCCAAGGTACTTTGTTATATGCTAGTTGATCGATGTGAATCAATATATTCATATGTTAATATTGAAAGCATGTAATTATGTGCATGAGATTAAAAGGTAGTTCGCAAGGACTCCCTATCACAAGGGCTATACATCTACACGGACTTATACATAATGGATTGCATGGTGGCTCCTTGGGATATGTTTTGTTTGTATAATCAGTAGCCTTTAATTAACTTGTCTTAGATATATTCATATTTTATTTATCATGTGTCAATGCTCATATAACCTTGATCTAACCTCATTTGGATTTGTTATTCTCTGAGTTGTCAATTGAATTCCTTTGCTAAATCGAGATTTGGAACGGACTTAACCCTTCCTTAGAGATGGTCCGCACGGACTAATAACAGACCTCTTTGACGTCTGCATGGACCAGGCGATGTAGAAGCAGGACCACTTTAGTATTGTAATTTGCCTCTTTGGTTTTGCACCATTTACATTTCATTGCTTATTTTAGGGTTGTAATAGCTAGTAAACAACTTGTTTTACATGCTAAAACCTAAATTTCATGCCAAATAGTTTTATATATAACTAACTGGTGTTTTCTAATAAAATGGAATTGTATTTCCTTAATCAAAAGTCACAATCACTAAATGTATTTCAATAAAGGCTAATCTCCTAGAGATGGGAGTTGGGCAATTACTGCCAATTCCTATAGAATTACAGGTAGTTGTCAGGTCAATTAACAAATAATGAATGACCCGTCTTCTGGATGTACATATGTGTATTATATTTTGTAAATATTGCAATTTACTTCCTTATATGAAAAAGTGATACAATTTAAATTAAAAATGATGTATGCTTGATTGATAAGAGACTGATAAACATTATAATATACATGGACAACATATTATTGGGGCATAAATAAGATCTAAAATTTCGAATCTTTCTGGTACAGAAGATTAGAGGTTTTGGTATAGAGGCCAAGTGGTGACTCCACTAACCACTCTCATTCCCAGTAAAAATATTATAATTCTCTACAGTGGCGACTCCACTAGGGACTGAGAAATTTTAATATGAAAATGCCTAAATAATATGTCATTTAAATATTTTAATTTTTATTAGTCTCATGCATTACACTTTTTATAAACTGTGTCCCTTTTACCCTGGATGGTGTTGTGAACCATGACTCCATTTTTTATTCAACAATGAAGAAGTGTTATCTTCAAGTATATGAAAAGGTGAACTAATCGATCGCTATTATCCTTGACTGGAAAGACCCGTTATGAGGGACCTCTGCTTATGGGAGCTGATAAGCCTTTTGACTGAAACCATGAGCTCATATAGTTAAGCTTAGCAACTTCCCCTAGGTTACATGACCCTAAGTGTGTGCGGTTGCATTTATGATTGCTATATGGACCTAATTACATTTAACCTTATTTCAAGTGGGGGCAAGCTATTGTGCCTTTTGTCCAGGATGGGCCTACCCTAATTTCACACCAAATAAGACATAAAATGTCTTAAGGTTACCATTTTCAATTGCGCTTTAAATATAAGAGGTTATTAAGCCTAATTAAGCCTATGTTTGAACCTATACATCCCCTGATGATGCTTAGGTAAGCCTACCTAGGGAGAATGAATAAGACCACGAGTGTGAGAGTAATAAGGTTGGAAGGACTACTGCATGTGTTTGTCTTTTGCTGCATCACAAACATGCATTCGTATATCATGCATAATCTCACATCTTATATCGTGCATGCATCACATCTAATCCCTTTATCTTGTTCAGCCATCATTAATCCTTCACTTACTACTCAGTGGAAGAGAGTAGGCAATCACCTCAGTAGAATTAGCACAGACGCACCTATACAACCTACATGAGGAACCATGTCTTCCAACGAGTACATGACCAAGGCTATGTTTATAAAGGCAATGGTCGAGATGGAAAGGAGAATAATGGCACTGGTTACCAATGCTCTATCCCATGTGCAGAATCCACAAGAGTTAGGGCAGACTTCCGGCACCAACAAGGGGAAGGAGATAGCAGGGGAGCCTAAGGATGACTAGTCATCTGATGATGAGATACCACAAGTGGTAAAGGCTTACAACAGGGTACCCCCTCCTAAAGTACCAGAAAATAACCAGTTGAAGAAGCTAAACGAAAAAATAAAGGCCATATCCCGATTAGTAACTGGGGGTACAGATATTAACCTGGATGACATCAGTCTAAGGCCCAATCACTCGATGCCTCATAAGTTCAAGATGCCTGATCTAAGCAAGTTTCATGGAACTTCAGATCCTTGTACTCATCTGAAACAGTATGCAATAGCCATGAGAGCCATCTATCTGACAGAAGAGTAAATAGTGAGCCTATTCAGCATGTGTCTCATAGGCTAGGCTTTTGACTGGTACCACTATCAAGAGAGAAGGGTCAAGAAGGATTGGAATGAGTTAGCAAGAGCATTCAATAAGCAATATGCTAATAATGCTAGCATTGAGATTACCTTGAAGGATCTGGAGCTAATTAAGTAGAAGCCTAATGAGAGTTTTTCTGACTATCTCCAGAGGTAGAGGGAAAAGATCCTGAAGATGAGAAATAAGCCTAAAGATATCGACCAGATCAAAATGTTCATTAGAAACGCCAACAATTATATGAACAACAGGCTCACAGCTAAAGGCATTACTACTTGGGAATAGTTGAAAGACATTGCCATTGACCTTGAAGCTGGGTATCAGAATAAGGGCTATAAGAGATCAAATAATAATCCTACTTTTATGGGTGGAAATGCTAGCAATTCCACTAAAATTGCTAAGGTGCATGCAATTCAAGGCTGCAGGTACTCAAATCTAGGTAAGTCTTTGTCATGGTGTTTGAAGAAGCTCACTAAAGAAGGGAAGCCACAGCCATTTCCACACCAGCCATTCAATGGACCATTACCCCCCCAATCATAGGCATGATCAGTATTGTGCTTATCATCAGAAAATCGGACACCTTATAGACAACTGCAAACTCCTCAGGAGAGCCATCTAAGATCTTATCGATTCGAAATAGATTCCTGACCCAAAAACTTCATCAAACCCACTACCAAAACATCACACCACATACCTCCTTAAATCTGGATTACCCGAAAAGTATGTGCTTAAGGAAATCTATGGGTCCGACGTAGCTATAGAAGTAAGAGTAAGAGTGAGCGAATCAATCCTAATAACTAGTTTTTAGGATAGTGAGAGTGATCATGAGGTTGAGGAGAGCAAGAATTTCTAGGATGAATCATCTGATGAGGATTTCAAAGAGGGTAAAAGAGAGCCACTACAGGTTGAGAGAGAAATGGTGGAAAGAGTAAAGAAGAATGGTCAGATCTTACTAGAAAAAGAACTTGAATTTGAAATAGATAAGCATGAAGAGGTGTTAAAATAGCTTAAGAAGACCCAAGCCAACATCAGCATCTGGGATTTACTTAGGTCATCCAAAGACCATAGGCAAAAAGTGGTTGAAGCCTTAAGTCAAGTTGCTATTTCCTCAACTACCACACCAGATGAGCTTGTAGAAGTGATGAAAATGGGCAATACAAGCCTCATTACATTCTCAAACACAGATTTACCTTTAAAAGGAAGGGAGCATAATAGACCCCTCTTTATCAAAGCCGAAGTGAACAGGAAGAAAATGGGCTATGCAATGGTGGATGTTGGTTCCTCCCTTTGTGTTTGTCCTACCAAGATCCTAGCTAGTTTGGGGATAAAAAAAGAGGACTTATTACCCTTTAGTATCATTGTAAAAGCCTATGACGACATTAGAAGACAAGTCAAAGGGTCTTTTACAGTCAAGGTGTAGGTGGCACCAGTCATTGATGAAGTAAAGTTAATAGTTATTGACATACTTGCCACCTTCTATGTCCTATTAGGAAGGCCTTGGTTCCACAAGCTAGGAAGAGTTCCCTCAACTCTACATCAAATGATTAAGTTCCCACATAAAGGCAACATTGTTACCATAAAGGCTAAAGTCAATCATGTTGTCTCCACTCTAGCTATCACTAATTAGCCTTTCAATAGATTCCATGTTGCAGGGATTTATAAGGATTACATGGACCCAGCTATGTCCAAAATGATGAAAAGGATGGATTTCTTCCTGGGAGCTAGTTTGGGCAAAAACATGCAAGGTATCACTAAACCTCTACGGTTGTATACCTAAAAGGGTACAAAGGGGTTGGGCTACGATCTGAGCAAAAAAGGTAACCCAAGATAAGGTGGTTCATTGGAGGATCATTTTATCAAGCAGAAGGGTATCAAGTATAATGGGACCCTAAAACCTACTATAATAAAGGGACGCTACAAGCCTAGATTTGAAATCTTTGCCGATGTTATGGATTGGGAATCAGGGAATCTTACTCAAGTTTAGTGGATAGAGGAAGTGTTCCTAAAGCCGCTAGTTGCTGAAGAAGTCTATCCTGTCCTCCTGAAGGATATGCCTGAGCTAGAAAATTCTGATTTATTTATAGACGAGTTCTACCTTTGTGACCTCTTCAAGGCAAATGATTTACTTTCTAATAAGATGAATGATGAATTTGCTTATTTATGTGATCTTTCTCCTAATGGTAATGTGCATACAAATGATCATTACATGAGCATTTTAAACATTAATTGCATTAAAACTAATCCTTTTAATCTTGGAACCAATGAACAACCAAAGAATGTATTAATTGCCCATGATACTACAGTCAAAGAAAGAGAAAATTTTGAGAGATTACTAAAGAAATATGAAAAGATTTTTGCCTAGAATTACGATGACATGTCAAGGATTGATAAAGAAATTGTAGAGCATGTTATACCAATGCATAATCATGCCCTCTCAGTATGACAGAAGTCAGAAGAATGAGACCTGAATGGGTAGAGAAAGTAAAAGAAGAGGTAGTCAAGTTGCTTGAGGCAAAGTTTGTCTTGGAAATAGTATTCCCCACTTGGCTCGTCAATATAGTACCAGTACCCAAGAAGGACGGGAGGGTCAGGATGTGCGTAGATTACCAGGACCTGAACAAGGCGTGTCTAAAAGATGACTTTCCCCTTCCCTATATAGATGTATTGGTAGACAGTGCAGTAATAGCCGCTATGTACTCATTCATTGATAGGTTCTCTAGGTATAATAAGATCTTGATGAAAGTAATAGACAAATGGAAGACTGCTTTTATAACAGAATAGGGTACATATTGTTACAAAGTAAAGCCTTTCGAGTTAAAGAATGCGGGGCCACTTATCAACGAATAGCCATAAAGTTGTTTAATAACATGATGCACAGGGAAGTCGAGGTCTGTGGAGGACATTTCGAAGCATTAGAAAAGTTCTTCTAAAGGCTGGACCAATTTAACATGAGGCTCAATCGTAAGAAGTGCATCTTTGGAGTTACATCGGGAAAGTTGTTAGGATTCATAGTAAGTAAAAGGGGATTGAAGTTAACCCGGATAAAGTGAAAGCCATCTTGGACATGCCTATACCACAATCAGAAAAGGAAGTCAAATGGTTTTTGGGCAAAATTCAGTATATTAATAGGTTTATATCTAAGCTCACCGTAGTTTGTGAACCTATATTCAACTTGTTATGCAAAGGACAACCAAATGAGTGGAATAATGATTATGAGAAAGCCTTCCAATTCATTAAATAGTATCTGATTAATCCTCTGGTTCTAAGACCTCCGAAACTTGGTAAGCCTTTAATCCTGTACCTAGCAGTGGAAAGATCCTCGATAGGGGTACTAATTATACAAGCAGATGAAGCTAGAATAGAAAATGCAGTTTATTACCTAAGCAAGAAATTGCTCCCGTATAAACAAAAGTACACAAAAGTAGAGAAAATATGTTTAGGGGTAATCTGGGCATCAAAAAAGCTGCATCACTACTTCTAATCTTACAAAGTAGAGGTAATGGTGAAACATGACCAACTCAGGTACCTATAAACCGCTTTATCCTTGGTAGAAAAGATAGGACGTTGGGTCTTACTGCTCTAGGAGTTTGATATCTCCTATATTACTAAGAAGACCATTAAGGGATGGGCTATAGCTAAATTCCTAACCTAACACCCGATTGAAGAAAAACATGAGGAATATAAATTTCCAGATAAACACTTAGGGATAATATCCTAAGAAGGATGGAAAATATTTTTCGATGGGGTCGTTAACCAAAAAGGAGTAGGTGTCGAGGTACTGGTCAATAGTCCAGAAGGTGAACAGATGTTCTTGGCAAGAAAGTTAGAATTTTTAGCTACCAACAACATGGCAGAATATGAGGCATACATCTACAGTCTCAAAACTCTGTATCAGCTGGGGGTAAAAGTGGTTGACGTCTATAGAGACTCAATACTGGTCATTCAATAGGTAAAGGGTGATTAGGAAGTCAAGGATGAAAACTTAAGAAAATATGTCAGAATACTCATAGACCTTGCTGAAGGATTTGATCGATTCACCTTTCACCATATCCCTAGAGAACAAAACTAGGTTACAGATGTTTTAGCCACCTTGATGTCAGTATCCAACCTTAACAAAAAGGATCTGCCCAAGCCGATGTATTTCAGCAAAATAAGGTTTCCCACCTATACTGGAATAGTCAGCTCTGTTGTTGAGCTACCTATTCAGTAATTACCATGGTACCACGATATCCAAATCTATTTAGAAATAGGACAATACCCTGAGAACACGACTGAAAAAGATAAAAAGGCCCTCGAAAAGTTATACACTCAGTTTATCTCGTTCGAAGGCATGTTTTAGAAAAGACAAGTGGACAGGATACAACTCAGATATATAGACAAAACGGAATCCCAAAGAGTCTCGAGGGGGTATGCGGTCCTCACATGAATAGAAGCAATCTAGCGAAGAAAATCATGAGATTGGGATATTACTGGTCGACCATAGAATCAGATTATTGCGATTTCATGAAAAGGTGCCACAAATGCCAAGTATATGGGAACTTAAGCCATCTGCCACCAAATGACCTAACTAGCTTATCATCTCCATGGCCATTTCAACATGGGGAATTGATATGATTAGGGAAATAAGGTCATCAGCAGCTAAAGGGCATAAGTTCATATTAGTAGTAGTGGATTACTTCACGAAATGGGTTGAAGCAGAGTCTTTCAATAAATTAGGGGCAAGATAGATAGGAAAATTTATTGAAAAAATATCATCTACAGGTATGGATTGTCGCAACAGATCATCTCAGACAGTGGGGTACGATTTCAAGAAGAAACTAGGCAACTTTTATAGAAGTACAAAATTCAACGTCATAGGTCTTCTCTGTATCGACCTCGGGCTAATGGAGCGGTAGAGGCTGCCAATAAAAATATCAAAATTTTTTTGCAAAAGATGACTATCACCTACAAGGATTAGGCAGATATGTTACCATTTGCATTGTAGGGATACAGAACAACTGTCAGGACATCTACCCAGGCTATGCCTTATTCACTAGTGTATGGCATAGAGGCAATACTACCAATCAAGGTTGAAATACCTTTATTAAAGGTAGTATTAGAAATAAGCATACCTAAAGCAGAATGGGCTAGAAGTAGATACGAGCAGTTGGCATTAATTAATGAAAAATGGCTTAAAGCTCTTTATCACATGCAATTGTACTGAAAGAGAATTGCGTGAGCTTATAATAAGAAAGTCAAGCCTAAAACCATACAAAAAGGTGATCTAGTGCTCAAATAGATCAGACTGTTATTATCATATCTTAGGGGAAAATTCAAACCTAATTGAGAAGGTCCATATAAGGTCAAGAAAGTGCTCAAGCATGAAAGCATCAAGATCTTAGATATAGAGGGTAACAAATTCTCAGAACCAATCAATGCAAACAGGCTAAAGAAGTACTTCTATTAAAAAAAGAAAAAAAAGAGTCTGATAAGCTAAAAACCCAAATAGGGCAGTTTAGGCAAAAGTTAGGACACCTCGATGAGGTGAAAACCTAACAAGGCACTTCATGCAAAAGTTAGGGGATTTGAGAGAAAATGTCCAATTAAGAAAACTTTCTTCTTCAAGCTAATTGGTAACGATAGTACTATCAATGGAAATTAATACATTCACCAAGATTAATAGGCTTAGTCTTAAATGTAGTTGATGATAAAAAATGCTTTGGTCCTAATCATTGATATGTAAATTCCCATTCAGGAAGGTATCATACAAGTAACTAAATTCTACTTGCACTGTCTCTTTTCAGAATTAGGAATATTATCTTCATTCTTTCTTTTCAGCACTAATGATCTATTGCCTTTAGCATAACTCAAGATCCAGTTGTTGTAATATTCATCTGTATTAATAGCAACAATTGTATAATCAGGCATGTCCCTCAAGATGGTGTGTCGTTACCACAAGTCGGGGAAAGAGCATAGGAAATGATGAGTCAAAAGGCCACCATGGAATCCTAAAAGCTCAGTAGGTATCTTTTGCACTAAACCAAAGTGCCACAAGATACATGAAGGGATGTAAAAGGTAGCGTGTCTTAGTCCGATCAAAGGAACACAACCGACATAGCAAGAGAGAGTAAAATGGCTGATTTTCCATTAAGGACATCTCCATCGCACTGTGATAGCCATATCAAGCCATAAGATCTATTGGTCAAGGGAGTCACACTTCAGTACAAGCTTCCTTTCACAATGATGGCATGAGCCATACTTTGCCCAAAGTCTTTCAGGTGGAGGAATGAGCAATCTCAGCTTCTCTTGCAACCAAATCTAAAAAAAAGAGAGACGTTAGGTTGGAAAATCCGTAAAGGACCACCTAAGCAAAAATTAGGCAGACCTGTTAGTGCAAAAATCATCACAAGTGTACTAGGCAAAAATTAGGGTCACAAGAAAGTTAAAGTCCATGACACATACCTATAAGAGAAGTGGACTCCCAACTATGAAATCAATATCCCTTCTCATTAACACATCT
>CANXYI010903673.1:0-10015 GCA_948208565.1 Hura crepitans
ATATTCCTTTGGTTTTTGGATTGTATTTTTATTTTTCTTGAACAATGAGTAATATTATGTTTGGTTTGTAGTTTTTATTTTTAAGCAATTTGAACAATTGAAATTCAATTTGAAATTGGTCTAAAGTTAATTTTTGTATTACGTTAGAAATATTTAATGGTTAACCGTTTAATCATTGGTTAACCGGTTCAAAAAAACGAAACCAATAAACTGGTTAACCGAAATTAATGGACCATGTAATGGTTAATAGTTTTAAAAATCGATTCTTAATGGACTGATTTTTTTTCCTTCATGGACCGGTTAACCGGTCCATGAACACCCCTAAATTGTTGACTCTAATAATTAGCTTAATTAAAAGTTCAATATTTAAAAACTTAAATATTTCTAATTATTAAATATAATAATTAAATCTATAATTATTTTCTAAATATTGACCTGACACTTTTTTTAAATGTATTCTTAATTATTTTTTTTATAAAATTTTATAAATTTTTAAAATTTTTAATATAATATTAATTTATTTAATATATTAAATTCTTTTTTTCATAATTATCTTTTTTATTTGATATATGATAATTTTTTAAATTATTCTTTTTTAAATTTTTTCTTTTTAAAATAGTTTTATTTTAATTCATAAGTTAACTTTGACAATCAATGCATCCAATATTCTTATTTAGGCTTCTTAACTATTTGTTTTATAAGAACTTTTTATTTTCTTTTAATTTTTTTTAGTCAATCATGTTTTACTATTATAAACTATAATGTGATAAATATCCATAATCGTCATAATTTCATAATCCCCATATTAAAAAGACTCTTTATGTTAGATAGGTAAAACCTCTTTTATTAATATATAACTTAAGTTACAATAACTCTATTTTATATAACCTATGGAATGAAAGCATAAAAGGAGGCTCAATGCATTTTATGAAATACAAGTGAAAAAGAATAAAAAATATTTCTCACTTCTATATAAATATATTCTCCACGACCACTTCCTCATTTTTAGCTTTTTTTTTTATTTTATAACACGTTATTAACACAACTTTACTCTACGGTTTGTAGTTCAAAGATTTTCTTTTTTTATTTCCTTTCAATTTACATTATGTCAAATCTCACCAAACTTGAATTTATGGCTCTTGACATCCCCGGGTAGAATTATTTGTTCATGGGTGCTTGATACTGAAATTCATTTTGATGCTAAGGGGCTTGGAAATATAATTTTAGTTGGAAATGAAGCATTTAACCAAGACAAGGAAAAAGCAATGATTTCTTCGTCATCATTTGTATGAAGGGTTAAAAGATGAACATTTAATAATAAAAGATTCACTTGAATTATGAAAAAAATTTAAAGGAGCAATATAACCACCAACGAACGATACTATTACCTAAATCTCGTTATGATTGGATGCACTTAAAATTTCAAGATTATAAAATTGTAAGTGAATACAATTCTGCTATTTTTAAAATTAGTTATCAACTAAGGTTATGTGGAGAAAATATTATCAATGAGAACTTATTAGAAAAAACCTTTTCAACATTTTCATGCTTCAAATGTGCTCCTACAGTAGCAATATCGTGAAAAAGGTTTTAAAAAATATTCAAAATTGATTTCATGCTTACTTGTAGGTAAGCAAAATAACGAGTTATTGATGAAAATCATGAAACTCATCCTATTGGATCAGGTACACTCCATAAAGTGAATGCGGTGATGCATAATTGTGGTCGTGACTGTTGCCATGGTTGAGGATGAAATAATCATCCCTATTATGGTGGAAATAATCATAATTTTCTCACCACCATAATGGAATAATAATAGGGAAAAAGAGAGAGGTAAAGGTGGACAGAGTAACCCTTTAAAGAATATAGAAAATTCATGTTATCAATGTGGCGTGAAATGACATTGATCACATATCTATCATACAGCTGACTACCTTGTAAAACATTATTAAGCCTCCAACAAAAGTAAAAAGAAAAATTTTGAAATAAATTTGATTGATCAAAATGATTTTGTTGAGGCAAATTTAGCATATAAAGATGATGATATAAGGCCTTGCCAATATTACTCATTTGAAAACTTCAAATTTCTTACAAGATCCATGAAGGAAAAATGTAGGAATTAAAAAGATAAGGATATTTAAAATTATTACCTTAATTCTATATTTCAATATTGTGTTTGTTATTTTACTAAGTATTTATTTTTCTTGTGTGAATAGTTATATATTTGTTATATTTCTAATTATGTAATTTGCCTCATTTATTTTAAAAGAATGGATGTTTCTTTGATTGGATGCATGCTCAATAATAAAGATATATGTCTTATTGATAGTGTTGTAATACATATCATACTCAAAGATAGAAAGTATTTTTATGATTTGATAATGAAAGAGGGTAATGTAAACACTGTATAGGGTAATACAAAGTTAATTAAAGGCTACAGAAGAGTTACTATAGTATTAATTGAAAGAACAAAACTTACTATAAATTATGCATTATTTTCCTCCAAGTCTTGAAGAAATCTATTAAGCTTCAAGGATATCCATTCTAATTAATACCATATTGATACTAGAAATAAGAATAATAATTTTTAATATTTGTATATTACAAATAATGCATCAAGTAGGAAACTTGTTCTAAAAAAATTAACGACATTTTCTTTTGTCTTGTACCATACAAAGATTAGTACAATCGAGACCAATGCTAAAGCAGAAGTTTACTAATAAAAAAGTATTTATAGTTTGGTATGACCGGTTAAGCCATCCCAGTTTAATTATGATGCATAAATTATTGAGAATTCACATGGACATCCATTAAAGAACCAGAAGATTCTTTAATGCAAGGAATTCTTATATGTTACTTATTCTTAAGGAAAATTGATTATCAAACCATCATTAGCTAAAATTGGAACTAAATTCCCTGCGTTCTTAGAACATATTCAATGCAATTACGTAATGCCCCTCTTTCCAACAACCAAAGTCACCAGATGAAGGAGCGCCACATTATGTACCAAAGGCACTGGTCACTTTATTGCTCACATTACACATTCATAATTTAGCCCTGTGCACAACAGAACTCATAAACACATCCATGTTTGTATTCCAAATGTCATATATGTTTATCCTCTTCAAAACTTTATTAAATAGTTAATAAAGAAACTTCAACTATATAAACAAATAAATCCAAAAGGGTGGCTATAAATCCAAATCATAACCCAAAATAATTTACAATTGATAAATCAAAAAATACTCTTATCAAAACTATGAAAGTTTACATAAAAAGGCTAAAATAAAATCCAAATGTATTGGGAGAAAGCTCAAAAACATAAAATGTAAAACAATGTCACATGTAAATGATATGCTCCAAGAATAGTTGTAGGGTCCCATATACATTGCCTTAATTGGCAATGCTCATCTACAATATGCGATGAAAGACTAATACACTAAGCGAAATTACTTAGTGGTCTATAATTAGTTTTGGTTTACCCCATCACACATACATATAACTCAATAACATCATTAACTCAAATAAAACAACACACATAGTCATACATGCTCTTACCTGAACCTACCTTCAAGGTTAGTCTCATTTGTAGTTCACACATGCAATGCTTATGTTAATATAGCAAACATACATACATCACATGTTGTCCTTTTTTTTATCACATGCCTACTCACTATTCACATTCAGTTATTCATATTAAATCTCATGCACATGTTCATCATTGACTTATTTAGGTAATTCATGATAAACTTAGTTAAGTTTAGTTGAATTAACCCATTGCATACCTCAATGAAGGTAAATTAGATGACAAGTAATCACATATTCGTATATTATCCAATAGGGCTTATATATTTATACTCAAAATAACACATAAGGGATGAGCTCATAATAGTGTACGATACCCAGCAGGGCTTACACATCCATTCTCACATTCACAATTGCTCTGGAGATTGCACACATAATGTACCTAAGCAGGCTTATGCGGCTATACCCATAATATCTCACATAAGATCACGATACTATTAAACAAAGCCCCTATCAGTATGCCAATCTATCCTAACGTTATCAATAGTCTAGCCATATATGGGCATTATTTGTTATTTCCAATTATCATGCCAATTATTCATATTCTCAATATTTGTGTAAATAACTTATATTACACATACTTAAAGCAAAACAATTTCATCACACTTACGTTCACATGTCATATATCACATACTCATCTCATTCTCATTGTATCAAATGTTACATCTCATCATTCTTAATCGAGTATATAAGATTATCATACCACATTGCTATATAAACTCATTCATTTCAATAGAACTCATGACAACATTTACTCCGTAATTTAATTCTATTTTTAATTATATTTAGCATATGATTTCTAATCTCATGCATCTCATTTGAATTCATAAACATGTCTCAATTATGTTATAAACCCATGCATTAATGCCTCAAAAGCCACTAAAAATGTTGGTTAAGTTTAGTTCAAATCTAACTTTAAAAGCAATTTAATTTTTGAAAAGAAGATAAATTTTGTTTGCTATTAGGTGGGGATCACAAGCATGATCCTTTTGTGTCCATGACCATAACCTCCTATTTTATCCAAAAATAATATTTTTTGCCCAAAGGGTCACGACATGACCAAATTCAACAACAAAACTTTAACAAATTCGTTCTAATTCATGCCAAACCTCTTCTTATTCAACTCTATATCAACGTACATAGGTTTTAACATATTTTAATCAATTTACCATAAACAATTGCACTCAAACTTTATCGAATGGCATCAAAATTTGAACACTTGCAACAGAAAACCTAACAAGCATAATTAATGCAGAAATCAAAGGAAAAACTCAAAATAAATCATACAATTACTGTTCTAGACATTGCTAAATGATATGAACTCACACTAGGCGTCTACAATTGCCTTCCCTTTGAACTTTACTTTGTTTACCTTTTTCTCTCCTTCTTTTTCAACCACAAAAACCCCAAGCAAACACACAACACACATATACAAACAACACACCTTAGATGTAGAAAATCAGTAAATGCATAAATTAAAACATGTATTTGATTAAATTACCTTGTTAAAAATAGTGCTCAAAAGGTTTAGGTGTTCTATGTAACTTGTTTAAGAAAAGCAGTAAAGAAGAACGTACACTTTTTCTTATTTTAGTTAACTGTAAGCAAATTTAGGCTATTTATACCTATGAGATAAATGGCTTAGATTTGTCACTTAAATCCAATCCAATGGTCCACATGGGCATATAGCCAAAAATCACTTACAGTCTTCACAAAATCAATTTATACAATTTAAACCATATTTCTCACAAAAATCCAAATTTTAATTATTTTTATGAAAACATTTATTTATTTTAAAATCTTAAAATATTTTTAATATATATATATATATATATATATAATGCACTGTCACAAATTAATTATTTTATTTTATGCCATATATTATGGGGTGTTATATCCTTCCCCTTTTATATAATTTCATCCTCGAAATTACCTTAATTAAACAAGTAGGCTAACGATGTCTCATACTATCCTCTCATTTTCAAGTGGCCTCTTAGTATTGTGATTCCTCCATAATACTTTTACCAGCGAATCTGCTTATTCCTTAGCTTTTTCACTTCTCTAGCCAAGATCCTAATAGGTCCCATTCATAAGTCAAATCTGGCTACAACTCCATAGATTCTATAGAAATCACGTGTGATGGATCTAATCAATCCTCTTCAATAATGACACATGAAACATATTACGGATCTTATTCAACTCAAGAGGCAAAGCTAATATATAGGCTACCAGTCCTACACTCTCAATGATCTCATATAAATCGATAAACCTAAGACTAAACTTCCTTTTTCTACTAAACTGAAGAACTTTATTCTAAGGTGACACTTTCAAGGACACCTTATCTCTAACCTAATACTTAGTGTCCTTCTTCTTCGAGTTTGCATTAGGACTTCTGCCAATCGAAGGCAATCTTCAAATTTTCCTTGATCTATTAGATGAATCTACTCCCATCACCTTGTCTTCACCCAACTCAATCAAACACAGAGGCATTCTACATTTTCTGCCATAAAGTGCCTCATAAAGAGCCATCTTGATACTCGGTTAGTAGCTGTTGCTATAAGCAAATTCCATCAGCGACAAATATCTATCCTAACTACCCTCAAACTCAATAACACAACTCCTCAACATGTCCTTAAACACCTGAATGACTCATTTTGACTGGCCATCTATCTATGGATAGAAAGTCGTACTAAAGTTTAGCCTTATGCCTAAAGCCTCATGGAACTTCTTCCAAAACCTTAATGTAAACTTCGAATCTTTATTAGACATAACTAAAGTTGGTATTCCATATAACCTATCTCTTGAACGTACATCTCAACTAACCTTTCCAAGGAGTAGTCAGTCCTCATTGGCAAGAAATGAGTTGACTTAGTAAATCTATCAACCATTGCCTATACTGCATCATGATTATTTTAAGTCAATGCAAGACTAATGATAAAGTTTATGGTGATCTTATCCCCTTTCCACCCATGTATTGCCAACAGTTATAGCAACCCAATAGAACTTGGTGTTTAGCTTTAATTTGCTGACATCTCAAACACTTAGTCACATATTTCGCTATGTTCCTTTTCATGCTTGACCACCAATAATAGGCTTTTAAGTTTTAGTACATCATAATACATCTAGGATGCATAGTATATGTGCTACCATGGGTCATATTCATAATCAATCTCTTCAATTCAACATTATTTGGCACACGCAATCTGCTCTGATAATATAGTTGGCCTTCCTTCAACTCATCTTTAATTAGCCTCCCCTTTTGGATTTGCCTCACTACTATTTGTAACTCCTCATCCTTCTTTTGAGTTTCTCTCACCATCGAATTAGGTTTCGCTCATATCTCAGCTATAATTGCTTTATCATGTGCAAATCTTAGTCAGACATTCATCACCTTTAAAGCTACACATGAAGGAAACACACACTTACAAGAGACTTAAGCAAAACACATAATTAAACAAAATACAAATTCTCATAAAAGTTGTACTCACCACAGACAAAGACTTAAGGCACCTATTACAACGTCTGCTTTGCCAATATGGTAATCGATTACACAATCATAATCTTTAAGTAATTCCATCCATCTTCCCTGCCACAGGTTGAGTTCCTTTTTAGTAGGCAAGTACTTAAGGCTTTTGTGATATGTGTATATGAAACACCTCTCACTATAAAGGTAGTGCCTCCAAATCTTCAGGGTAAATACAATCATTGCTAGCTCAAAATCATGGATAGGATAATTTTTCTCATTAGCTTAAGCTGTCTAAAAGCATAAGACTTATCATCCTTATCTCTATCATTATAATACACCAAAATATTATCAATGAAAACCATTACAAATAGTCTAGGTATGGATGAAAGACTGAGTTCATAAGGTCCATAAACATAGCAGGCACATTAGTCGATCCAAAAGGCATCAGCAAGAATGCACATCCACATTTAGCTAATAATACCTAAACCTTAAATCAATCTTGGTGCACACTCCTACTCCTTTCAATTGATCAAACAAATCATCAATCCTTAGGCGAGGATACTTGTTCTTTACTATTAACTTATTAGTTATCCGTAATCTATACACAATCTCACAATCCCATCTTTCTTCTTCATAAATAATACTTGTGCACCCTAAGGTGACACACTAAGGCATATGGATCCTTTATCTAAGAGCTCTTGCAACTGAATTTTCAACTCCTTAAGCTCTGATATATATAGAGAAATGAACCAGGGATGAGAGCAGTTTAGTGTTTAGGAGTTGCCACCTGGCCTCTACACCAGGACCTCTAATCTTTTGTACTAGAAAGGTTCAAAATCAGATCTTATTTATGCCCTAATAATATGCCTTCCACTATATTCTAATGTTTATCAATCTCATATCAAGTAAGCATGTATTATATTTAAAGCAGTTATGTCACCTGTTTCATGTATAAGAAGTAAATTTGCGGTATTTAAAGCATACAACATAATAATCATATTGCACATCTAGAAAGTGGGTCATTGATTAGTTGTTATTTGACCTGACAATTACCCATAATTCTATAGGAATTGGTGGTAATTGCCTAACTCCTATCTCTAGGAGATTGGTCTTTATTAAAATACATTTTTATGTGACTTTTGATTAGAGAAAACTTAAAACCATTTTGTTAAGAAAACACCAATTAATTAGATAAAAAATCATTTAATGTAAAGTTAGGTAGTTGGCATGTAAAACAAGTTGCTTAAGTACCTATTACAACCCAAAATAAGCCAAGAGATATAACAGGCACAAATCCAAAGGAAATAAAACAAAGCACTTAATTGGTCCCACTGTATGATGCTAAGTTCGTGTGAACTCTGTGTAGCTCTAACAACTGTTTATATAGACTACTGCTTGTAAGGGTTATTACATCCGTTCGGACCTCTGCTCCAGTGAGAAAGATTACTTGCATACAACTCAAAGGATGGGTCAGAAATAACACAAAATGGTTCGTAAGGACCTAATAGCACAATGTTAGTATCACGTATAACACAAATGAGAATTGTCATGATGTGCACCTAAAAGATGATTGTCATTAAAGGAATGATGAACTAATAGTGCAAAGTAAAACATGATGATAAGAAATACAGATACTTGTGAAAAATGGAATTCAAAGTAAATGTTTGTGAGGACTACGTTCCTCGTAAAAAGGAGTCCATGTGGACTGCATAACCAGGCGAACATGCATAACACACATATATCCGTGCAGACTATGTTCCTCATGAGAGAGAGTCTGTGCAAACTATGGTCCTCATGAAAGGGAGTCTAGGAGGACTTTAGGATGAAACAAATAAAAGCAAAATAGGATTATCTGTATGGACTATATTCCTTATGAGAGGGAGTTCATGTGGACTTGAAGATAGAATAAATAAGAATAAAACAAGATCATCTGTACGGACTACGTTCCTCATAAGAGGGAGTTTATATAGACATACAATAGTCCTAGCATGCCAACAAGATGTATATTAGGGAATGGGATAATCAACAACATTATCTTATACAACTGCATCAATATAGTAAACAAAATATATTAGAACATGATACATAAGAGAAATAAGACACTATTATCGAACATAAGTCTGTGTGGATGGTAGATCAGGCATACACTAATATAATAAGTCTATGCAGATGTTAACATGCTTATAGATAGGTCCATGTGATTAGGACAAAAATAATAGAATAATTATAGCATAAAAATAGTCAATTATTCAACATGAAACAACTTAAAATAATGACCTACTCTTATGATCAAAGTGGAGATTACATAGAATCACCTCACTTGTGATCAATCCTTAGAGATCATAGGTCCATGAAAATTGTATCAATATGTATAGTGAGAGGCCTCAGATCTTACCTTTATAAGTAGACTTCAAGCAACAATGCAAAAGGTAGGGTTTTGGAAGAATAGAATTTAAGTGTGGGCTATAAGACTAGTAGAGTGATTCCTAGTTAGAGTCCTTTTCAGAACTCTCAGACAGTGGACTTTAGCTCTCAAAATTGCCTCTCTCTTTTCCTCCTTCTAAGAAGGGTATTTATAGGCTTAGAGTGATGGGTCTCCTATCTAGAAGTGATAGAATCCTTTTAGGATTGGCAGATAGAGTCTGAATAGGAAGTTTGCTATTCTGAAAGCTTTTACATCAACAAGTCCATGCAGACTTAGGTTGTGGGTTTTCCTGCCAGTCCATAGGCTTGGTTAGTTTTAGTCTGTGAGGATATGGGCTTTGGCTTATCTGCACAGATCTTAGGCTTTAGGCTCAATTGGTATAGGCTAGCTATGGTGCGGACCTCATAGCATTAAGTTCAAGCAAATTTGTGCCATGTTAGTCCATGCAGACTTGGTTTTCAGGTTGCTTGAGCATGTCTTTGGTTATCATTATAGGCCAAAAAGTGAGGCATCTATAGTTGCCTCTACTTTGGTGTATG
>CANXYI010903700.1:0-10785 GCA_948208565.1 Hura crepitans
AATGATGTTATTGAGTGGACTAGAAGTGTTTAAAAAGAGATAGATTGATAATATTGACATTAAAAGTGCTATTATAGATGGAAAAAAATTTCAAAATGTCACCCGAGTAGCTATCATGCTGCTCAATTTTCTGTAAGCATATTGGGGGTCTATTAAATGGTTTCCTGAGTCTGTTATATCATAAGTAAGAATAGTTAAGGGACAGACTGAGAAGTTTAGCAATATCAGATCAAATAATAAATAAACTAGAAGTGTTAAGGAGTACAGACCTAGATCAATCTTTGGATGGGTGACCTAGTGGGAAGTGCATTGCTTGTTTGGTTTCTTCAAGAATCTAGTAAGGGGTATCACACTTTCACTAATATAGATTATGTATCCATGTGAAATTCTCATATTGGGCCTCTGTTAGACTTGTTTCTCAAACAAGTATCCACATGTTAACTTTAAGCATCACCATGCTTATAGCTTATGCAAACTACTATTTGATTAGGTAAAAAAGTATAACATGTGCTAGTATGTTTGCATTAACAATGTCCTATCTTATTAGTACTCTAACTAGGGATAATTTTGGTATTGCAAATTTGTATGTAATAAGAATCCCACATTATGAACACTTCATGATTTCTTCTGCATTGTGAAAGGATACTAGGGACTTTATTACATAATTTAAGATCATATCAAACATGATTCAGAAATCTCTATCTAAAGTGAAATGTAGTGTGAATGGGATTCACAAAGTCATTTTAGGAAAAAAGATAAATATCATTAGAATAACATATTCAGGGCTTAATTAGACATACATAATTGAGTATTGAGTTGATAAAAGTCCCTACTAAAACTTGGATGACGCAAAGGATAGTGAAAGGAGTTTATTGCATAATAACTAAACATGAAAGGATTAAGTCAAACCACTTGACTTTCTAACACTTAGGTAGTCATTATGCTTGTTAGAAGGCTCTGATAACTTGTATAATAGTGAATTTGTTAATGGGATTTAATAATGATTTAATTGGATTAAATCACAAAATCCCAGTTCTATTAGGATTCTAACTCACTGTTACACTACCAACATGCTTCAAAAGCCCAAATGGTCATACATAGATAAGAATAAATTAATAAGGTAAAACTACATAGTATTTAATAATATTAGATGTCATTAAATAAGAAGAAATAAAATAAGAAGGTTTATTAGTCTTGGAGTCAAAGAGAAAAGCTTAAAACATTAATTAAGAGTTAATTAAATATTTTAAGTAACTATGCCAAAGTTAGGCCTTTTAATTAATTAATTAAAAACCCATTTTAGTTTAACCTTTTAAGGGTGTAGGTGTTGGAAAATCTGACCTAGGGTGAATAAAAAAGAGCATAAAAGCCTTATGAACTCGTTCTTAAAAATGCAAGCCTTAATAGAGAGAATAATTCTTTAATGTTGCTGTAAATTCACCTTCTTTTATGCCTTTGCCTCTTTTTTTTTCTTCTTGAATTTTATTTCTTATTAGCACCTAGAAATTAAAATTTACTTGTGTAACTCTTAGAGGGTTCTCATTGAATTTTTTACTATTGTGGATACCTTAAAGGTGTTCCATTTTGGATCACTATGGTTTGCTATAACCTAATAAAGTGAAAAGCTACAAATATTTATTGCATAAAGAATTTATGGTAAATTCTTATTCTATGATTTCTTTAAATTTTTGTTTTCAATTTTTCAATGTCTCATGCCTCACTAGGGTTCCATGGATCTTTAATTTTCTTTACACATGAGTCCATGAAAACAAACAAAATAGCTATATTAAATGACTATAACACTTTTCTCTTGGACTCAATGCATGTAATTCTAATAGCTAGCATTAAACTCTTTTTCTTTAATCTTCTTCATGAATCTTTTAAATCATATTTGGTAGTTGACTTTGTTATAACTTTCATTAAGTCCAATAGCCCTTCACCTTTATATTTAGCCTTAAAATTGTTGTGCAGATGCCTATAGTAGAACTTGTGATACTCAATTGCCATTAAATCTTTAGTAACTTTGAGTATCACCTAAATATTAAAAAGGAACACAAGTCAATAATTAAGTTCATAAAAAAAGCATGATTTTACAAGTTAATTAATTATTCTATGTATAAAATAATACATGATTTTTATGTAACTTTTCATTGGTCAAAACTTATTATGTACCTCCCAACACTTATGTTACTAATTACATTCCAAAAACCACCTTTAGTGTTTTTTAAACTCTATTTTTGCAACTATATATACTAGAGGGTACATTTGATCATTTTCATCATATAATATTGATTCACATACCTACCTCTATGTTGCACATTATATTCATAAATATCAAGTCCAGTTATTATCCCTAATGTTGTAAAAAAGCCTTTCTTATAAGCATCAAGGCAAATGTACACTCTCTTGATTATTAGAGGCAATGAAGGGTATGGTGTTTTAAATAATTATAATATTAAGCTTTTAGGCTAGTTTTCCTAACTTATGTATGATAATTCCATAATAGTGCATATTACTTATCATAGCTATCTTTTTAGCCTTATAAAACTTTGCTAAACTCACTCCAAGAGCTAAATCATTATACATAGTTTGGGAATTTCATTTAATCCATTATAATTTAGTGGTCTAAGAACTTATCCATCTTCAGTTAACCTTTCACATTGTTACTTAGATTTTGAAACTTTAATCAATGATCATCAGTTATATATAATTAATTTGAATCATCAAAATAGATGGAATATAAAATTAAACCTTAAAATATCTTCATTTTTCCTCTTTCTAACTTATTGTTCTATTATTGCAAACAATAACAACCTAATGGACTACCTCTAATAGTATCTACATAAGGATGAACAAACAAACACTAGATGGTGATAGCTTGAATTTGAATTGCTTATACTAATATAAATCTAAATTCGCTAAAGAGAGGAATTGGGTTTTGGTTAGTATTTATGTGTTTATGCTAGTTGGATTTTTTAGGGTATTTAAAGCCTATAAGTTGACTTATTAGCTACCTTAGGATTTCTAAAAAGCCCCATAACTCTTGTGGATGAAATCTTCACACACCTCAACATTTGATTCAATTTTACAAGGAGATAGAAAAGGAACTAGATAAAAAGTGGGGAGTGAATAAGATATACAAAACAATTAAAGTTGATTGGTGCAAACAATTGAGTGAAAAATGGCGAAATGATGTAAATGAAATTTTGTAAAAAGGTAAAGAGCAAAAATAAAAATTCACATTTTATAGGAAAATGTTGGCATGTAAATGTGAAAAAAGGGTAAGAAACAAGGATTAGGTATAAAAAAAAAAAGATATGAAAATGTGAAAAATAAGGTTTGGGAAATAATCTTGGTGAATAGTGATCTCCAAGCTGTGAATAGTACTTATTAGGACTCGAGTGAAACTAGTTAAGCCAAATAGAAGTACAAATTATAAGATAATTTATGGCATAATTTGGAAGGCAAATGAGGTTGTTAAGAAGGTTAAAAATTGAAATTGAAAACCCAAGTCAGGTCATATATGAATAGTAACCTATTCAGGGCTGAGCCATAAATTCCAAAAATATGCTCAAATTGATCTAAATTAAACATGCTAATAATAAAATAATTAGAAGAATATGAAAATCATGGTATTATGATTTATTTACAATGGGAGCTATTAAAAATAAAATGGGAGAAATAAATAAAGAAAATAATAAATTAACAGGATAAGTATGAGAATATTTTTATTTAATTTTTGTGTAAGATACAATCCTAGCCTTAAGATCAAATAGTAACACCTGAAATCCATGCCATCCAAATTGAAATAAAATATATAATTATAAAAACAAAAATGGGACACATAGGAGCAAATCAACCTTACATTTATTATTCCCATTTAATCTATTCAAAAAGATAATATGTGAAAATACGGGATTACAAAAACTTTTTCAAATAGTGTTACATATTCAAAAATTGGGAATCCTCATGCCAAAATTCTAGTAGCATAATGCCTGTATTGGGCATTATCCCAAATTTTGAATAGTAACCTGTACAAGAAAAATACAGTTCTATAATCAATTCACACACTTCCACAACTTCATGTGATCTTCTGATCACATATCTCAACCTCAAGAAGAGATATGATATAGCACAAAATACAATTAACAGTTTAATAAGGTTTACAAATTTAAAATCCAAAAAGTAACATTTAATTACAACTTTAGGCCTATTCCCTTACAAAACACATTTAAGTGCTACCTATACATCATAACCATTTTACATAAACAATCTTTACCAAAAGAATAGCTTTCTCTTGATAATTCTTAATGTCTTGAGGCTTCAAGTATCAAAAAGTAGTCTTCTTACCTATACATCATAAACAAGCGACACACTAAGTCAATGTTTAGTGGTGTAATTGAAATAACATGTGCTCAGTGGCATTATTATCATACCATAAGCATATGAAATCCATTTTCATGCTTAACATAATTCACAATATTCAAATATACAGTGATAGGCATATTCATGACTAAAATATGCATCATGTATAATCACATTCATAACACTCATATATGGCAAACAACTATTTACAATCAACATATCATCAAATTGAGTTATTTTCAATTCATAAATACCATTAACTGTTATTTTAATATCATGACATACTTTATAGATTAATCTAGTTGTTTGTCCTTTTTTTACTTAAGCCTAAATTGAATAACCTCAACCTATGGATAATGGGATCAATGTTGTGCAGTGGTCCATATTTTAGACCTTTCGGCTACTACACCAGCAAAAAGTTATGCTGTGGCCCCTACAGAACCTTTTGGTTGTTATACCTACATATGCTTGCGTAGTGGACCTTTCGGTGGCTGCACCCATATAGATCCAAAGATCTTAGCACAAATCCATAGGTAAGACTAAAAGTGAACCCTTGGATCTCAATTTAAGCATGGAAGTGCCTTACCAATACTATATCCCCTAGTTGATTAGTTAACCTATCCATTCTTAGTTTATTGCATCTCATGGGCTAAAACCTATTACATTTTGTTTCACATCATTAAATAAGCTTACATAACTTTTCACTTACTTATTTAAGCCGTTACATGACTAAAACTGCTTATTTTCATTGAAAACATCATTTTTAGCATCCATGCTCATTTCAACACACAATTATGCCATATGCACAACAAATCACAATTTCCATCTCATTTAAGGATTTTCAACATGTATTATTCATCTATATATTTTTACGGTCATAAGTCCATTTAGGACACTTTATGCCTTTATGTTCATCAAATTTCTCATTATATGGCATAACTTGTTTTAAAGAACTCTTTAAAGCTCATCTCGGGTTTAGGACACATTTTAGCCATAAACCTTATTTCTTTCATGATAATGATCACATTTATAATCAATATAATAAGTGAAACATGTCTACATGTCAATATTCACAAATTATGAATCATTATACATATGCACTATTACAAAGCCATTTAGCCATACAAGTTCACATAGGCATATTTCATCTTCATCATCATTCAAGCTACATAGCCATAGTCCATAACATGTACATACATATTTAAAGCTTAAAATATCAAAATTTATAAGCCTTCATGCTTATTAAGAGCTTTGACCACTAGACCACACATATGCACTCATTGTTCATTAGTTAACTCATGCCAACATACATACCACATAACCATAGCTCACAACCTTTTTATGCTCATAAATAATGCTCATAACATGAAAATTACAAGCCTCAAATACCATTTAGGCTATTCAGCTATTTAGCCCTTTTATGCATATATTAAAACAACTTAAGCCAAAATAACCATACCTATATATGGCATTTAAACCATTCGGCCTATTCTGACAAAATGGTCATATATTGCACATTTAACTTGTACATTATGCAAACATAAAGGTCAAGCATAAAGATATGAGAAGTACTCACATATACACAAAATAGTCATTTTTCCATATTATGACTCTTTAGACCAATGAAGCACATTTTGGGCATTTATCAATTCTAATGTAATCTCTCACTTTCATTCACAAATAAAATGTCAAATAAAGAAACTAAACCTAAATTAGGCTTAGCTAGGCACACTTAATACATTATGCCATTTAAACCCCAAATTATTGCATATTAAGCTTATTATGACACATTAAGCATTTTTCTCACATCCAATTAATTCAAACCATTCTCATCACTTCAAACACATTGACATACTTATAATAGGTGATACAACATATTAAATGCATAACACACTTTTAGGCATTTATTACATAATGAACACACTATAGAATTTAGGGATTTCAATTGAATTTACACATTCTATTTTAATTACACATATTAAGGTGATAGAGGAGGAACCTTGAGGCTTGTCTATGCCTTCGATTTGGCTTTATCTAATATAAACTGAACAAAACTTTAAAAATTAGTAATAAATAAACTGATGCTTCAAAAATCATTCTAAGACCATAAAATGTCTCTTAGGCACCCCTAGAATTTAGGAAAAATAATAGAAGTAAAAAATTCTTATCTAAACAAAAGTGGATTACTATTCATGAGATAGCAAAATTGATAATTCTAGGCAATTTTTCTCACAACTTTTGCTTCCTTAGAGTCCTAGAGGGTGAGGAGGTTCTATAAAGTCACTTTAGTATGGACAAATATGTCTTAGGAAGGAGGAAAAAGAACTAAAAATGGTGGAGAGAGGAGGAGCTTGCCATCGATTTTGGTGGAGAAGAGAGAGAGGGATTTTGTTGACTTTTTTTTAGAAAATTTCACTATTTATACCCCTTCTAAAAATCATTTATTTTAATGAAAATTTCTCCCATTTTTCCTCCTTTTCTTGAGCCTAATTAGTAGCCATTTTTATTCCATAAATCCACTTTTATTATGCCCCTCATGTCTCTAAAAATTAGAGCTCAAAAAATGAGAAAAATTAATTAAATACATTATTTTTCATGTTAACCGTTTTTTGAAAAATTACTTCCCGTCATCCAAAAATTCTAATTTAGCACCATTAGGCTTGTTAAAATTTTTAAGTATTAGGTCATATAAGTTTCAAAATTTTCTGAGCAATTTTGAAAATAATTTATGCTTTAGTTTTTCCTTAGTCACTATTCTCATGATTGCTGTAAAAACTTTCTTAGCATTTTTAACCACTTTAATAACTTCTTATTAATCTCAAACTTTGTCCAAATTATTTTATGATTAATACTTTCATCTGGTGACTTCAATGCATCCTAAGTCTCAAGAATACTATTCATCTCAGGAAAGTACTATTCATAAATGTCGGGATTTTCGAGGCGTTATAGACTATATGTGTTATTACTTGTTTGATTTGTATAAATTATTTATTAAGGGTTGATTAATTAGTGTAAAAATGAAACTAAACATTTCTCACATAAAACCTTGTGAAAACTGAAAAAGATATATAAATATGCTTAATGGACATATTGTGGAATAAAATGAAAATTAAATGGTAAATTAAGTATTTATAGGCATTATATAGAAATAAATCAAGGATTTAACAAATTTATGTAAGTATCCTATTATGGCTAAAATTTCAAAGACATAATCCAATATTAAATATGACGAAGTATGTCTATGAATTTATTGAATTAGAAAGATTATGAAATTCAGTATACTATAATAAGGACTAGAGAAATCTGAAATTTTATATAGAAGTGATTAATATAAATATAATGATATAAAATGGACAATAAATGGTTAAATAAGTATTTGAAAATATTATAAGAAAACATATTAATATTTAAGAATAATTGAGTAAATACTCTAGTATAGTTAAGTTGTAAAGATTTAAATTATTATTAATTATGGTAAGTTAAACAAGGTTTAGTAAAGTACAAGTTAAATAAAAATAATAAGAAATTGCTAGAATTATAGGGGATTGAATATAAAATTAGTAAAGACATTACACAGAATATAAAAGCAAATGTATATCAATTTAGATAAAAAGAATTAGTCATATGTAAATGAGAGGTAGTTGTGTACATATGTTAGAGAATTTTAGCTAAAAGAAACTTAAAGAAAGGTGCAATAATTTTATGAGACAACAAATTGTAGAATTCTAGAGTTAACAAAAGTAGAAGAAAATTCTTAATGAACAAAAAAGGTGTATAATTATATGGTAACATGATAAGGATTAGTTGAAAATTATTAAATATTCATATATAGATATTTATATTTACATTTATATTTGTATTAATAGCAAGTAAACATAAGATTGAGAAAGATCGAAAGGTATATATGAAGATGAAAATATTTTTGAATAAGTTCAAATTAATGAAGTATTTGGTAATTTAAAATTTAAAGGTTTAAGGTATAGAACAATTTTATAAAATTATAATAAAAATAAAATAATACATAGGAAAATAATAAATAGTATAAAGAAAAAGCATATATTTAGACATGAGAATTAGGTCATAATCTGAATTGGCTATATAAAGTAAACAATAGTCTTAATAGAAATATGTTGATACATGAAATAAGAAAATACACCTAAATGAGTTAATTTTTAGTATGCATATGATTAAATAATTTAAGTTTCTACAGTGGATGGAACTTATGGAAATCATACTAATAAGAAAAAATATAACACAAAATGAATGTGAAAATAAAATTAGAAGTTAAAAATTAAGAGGAAAAAATTAGAAGGATAGTACAATGTGACACTGTAGAGTAAACTTATGAGAACCTATAAATTAATGAAAATATAAGATATATACCCTAACTTATAAAATGTGGTGCTTATAGTTTATCTAAATTTCTGTATGGATTTTCCTATTTTATGCATATGTGAATGATTATTGATTAACATAGTGAAATTTTACCTTGAGTATAAGTATAAGTGAAACATGTGGGATAATATGGAATAAGTGGATAAAGGACTATATTGAATCATTATAATTCTATATGGATATAATTTTAAAGAATAATTTAATAGGAAATGCAATCACACTTATTGCCTTGATATCTTACTTAGTTATGCAACCTAGGATAGGTTAGCCAGTGAATTATTGAACCATTATTATCGCCATGGCCTACCATATTGCACTTTAATTCCTATTGTACAACACTTCAATATCCACTATTTTTCTCTTTGGTGCCTATTGTTTATATGGGAGTGCTATTCCCATACATGCTATATGGACACTTCGATGTCTTATATGTTTATATGTCTTATTATCCTTGCATAGACAACTGTTATAGGACTATCAATGGCAAATAGTCAGGTGAAAAGATATAAGATAATTAACAAAGATAATAAAAGTAAAACTTACATAAATAGAATAAATATAAGGGAAATTTCAATTTTCAAGCTTAAATAGTGGTATTACATGGAATAGAATTATTATGAATAGATTAAATTAATCTTGCATAAGATATTATAAAGATCATAACATGGTTGATATATCACAGTTAAAAATTTTACATGAATAAAGTTATAATTGAATTATGAACAAGTATTATTACCTAATAGCTGTTAATCCCATGGATTCAGGCATAGTTGAAATTAAATATCCATAAAACCCTAGCAAAGGTTGGAATATTAAAAAATTGTGAAAAAAATTAAAGAAATCACATAATAAGAATTTACCTTAAATTCTTTATACAATTCCAATATGTAGCTTTTTATCTCATCAGGTTGTCGGATACCACAATGATCCTCTTAAGAACACCTTTAAGGTACCCACACTAGTAGTAAATTCAATGAGAACTCTCTAAAAGGTTCATAAGTGAATTTTATTTCTAGGTGCTAGTAAGAAATAAAATTCAAGAAGAAATAAGGAGAAGGCTTAAAAGAAAGTGAATTAGTGGCAATAGTATAAAACTGTTCTCTCTATTGAGGCTTTCTTGTTGTGAACGACTTCACAAGGATTCTTATACCCTTTTTATTCACCCATAGACCAGATTTTCAAACCCTTAAACTCCTGAAAGGCTATACAAAAAATGTAATTTTAATTAATTAATTAAAAGGCCAAGTTCTGACCTAGTTACTTAAAACATTTAATTAATACTTTAAACTTTTCTCTAGGGCTCAAAACCCAATAAGACTTCTCAGTTTATTTATTTTTATTTAATGACATCCCATATCATTAAATACTTTTTAGTCTTACCTGATTAATTTGCTTCTATCAGTGTGTGACCTTTTGGGCTTCTGAAGCACTTTAGCAATAAAATAGTGAATCAAATTCCCAATAGAACTGGGATTATATGATTTAATCTAATTAAATCATTATCAAATTCCATTAATAAATTCACTATTATACAAGCCATTAGAGAATTCTAACCAAGCATAATTACTACCTAAGTGTCAAAAATTCAAGTGATTTGACTTAACCCTTCCATGTATAATTACCATGCAATTCATCTTTTCACCATACTTTATCTCATATAGGTTTGAGTATGCATTAAGCCCTAAACATGTTGTGATATGGTTCAAGGAGGGTAAGATGGTCTTTTGAGTAATGAAGGACAAGCTGATGACCCATGCATGCCTGAAGGACCAATTACACATGCAAAAATAAGAAAATTGCAAATTGGCTTTGGGAATTTGGCTAGAGTTTACATTAAAGAAATAAATGAAGAACTCACCAAGGAAGAAAAGAACAAGCCCAATAAGCCAAAGAAATTAAATGGGTAGCTTATTAATCTCATTTAGGTGTGTGAAGTATAAAGAGCAAGTTAAAAAGCCTAATCAAAGAAGCCCATGCAATTGGCCCATTCTAAGGAGGGAAGGACCTTGTTTAGTTGAATATGTA
>CANXYI010903713.1:0-13333 GCA_948208565.1 Hura crepitans
AATAACTTCTACATATACAATGTTTATGTGAGATGGTTCCTTAATTACGAGTTTTTTATCAAGATGAGTATCATGTATCATTATACTTATTATGTAATGCATTATGTGCAAAATAAGGTATGATGAAACATGTTAATGATACACCTATATGGTTTGGCCAGATGGTTTATTAAGAGATTATTGTACTTTGAGCACTTAGTAAGTATAATTAAATTACAATGTAAGTAAGATACTATGGTATGAATGGTATTCATATATGAAAATACAATGTGGTTTGTCATATCAATTAAACTGTGAATCCTTATTAAGTCTTTTTAAATCAACTATAATATGGTGAAACAAAATTATTATTGCAATAATGACCCGTACGTTAGATAAACTAGATTGGATAGGTTAACTAGGGAGATATAGCAACTATTAGGGTACCTCATTGCCTCTTTAGGTGGGTGCAACTACAGTAAGGTTCATAGGGCACTACATAATCATATATGCCTTTGAGAAACCATACAGGCCTACGAGCAATCATACAAGCCTATAGGCAACCATACAATCTCGTTATCCAATTTTTAGTCTATTGTCTTTTAGGTATGGACATAAAATGATTAATTTAATCCTAAAGATTTGAATGATGGAAATTAAATAGAATTTATTTGTATGCTAAATAGTGAGCTTATTAAAGATGTTATGAATGTGTACATATGTATGAGTGATCTTTATGTTTATGATGGAATGGTAATCATGCATGAGGAATTTCTTTTATATTATTATGTATGAATGTTCCTATGTGTATAAGATGAGTTAAGTATGATCATGATATGACAAAAATTTTATGTGACTACTGCTTTTGTAGGAAATGCATGTGTAATACCCCTACCTGATTCTCGAAGATACCCAATAGAAGCTACAACTTCCCACTAGGTTACCCATCCTGAAATTTTTACAGCTCATATTCTTCAACACTTATTGACCTATTTATTTAATGGACATATTTTGCCTAAATCTTTAGTCCAACCTTTAACCATTATTACTCAGGATAGAACAAAACTAAAATCCATTTAAAAATTCCTTAATTAATTTTACAAAAAATTGTGTAGCACAACAGCCAACTGCCTATATCATTATACTAGTAAAAGGCCTAGAGGACCAATACCTCTAGCAGCTGTAAGCCCCTAGTTTATCAGTCAACCCATTTAGTGGGTGTCTAACTAATGGGCCTATTGTATCTTAATTATTCTTATTCCACTATTGATTAGATATTTAAATTATATCCAAGTGATTGATATACAATTATGAGCCATTTTTAATAATTTATTTTTAGTCGAACAGTTATAGATCACTAATTATACCGAATAGTTATAGGTCCATTTCAAAAAGGTAATTATAGGTTCACTTTTTAGATAGTTGCAGGTCCCTATTTATGCTTATTTCATGCCATTATCTTAAGTCCTTTTATGTATTCATTTTAGGTCCCAATTACAAGGCATTTCTAATTGTCCATTTTTCCATTGCATAGTTACGGGTCATGGTTAATTTTTGAGAGACAATTATAGGCCAATTGCCATTACTGGGCATTTTCTCAAGCCATTTCAAACAACTATTTCATGCCACTATAGGCCATATATAATTTCATTTCATTCATGCTCATAGGCTAACCTAATAACTTTTTATTAAAATCAATTAAATTCAATTACATCAAATGCCTAATTTATATACCATTTTTAGGCCATTTTAAGTCTATTTCTTCCATGCCATTTTTACACCAATTTCTTACCACATTGTCATTACTTTCACTGAGCATACATTATAGCATATTCATCCATATCCTCTCACACATTCCATGCTAGGTTGATGCCATACACCATAGTATTCTCAAATCACATCACACACACACACCATACACCATACCACACATACATACAATGTTATGCATACATGCCATACCTCTCGACCAACACTTGCTCATGGTCACACACATGCTTATTCTTACCTTTCATCACATAAACACATCAAATATCATATTTCTACAATACACATGCATGTACACATAACATACCATGTCATGCCATGCTGTCATGTACACACACCTCTTGGCCATTCCATGATCATGCACATACATGCCTTTTCTCACCCAATTCACGTACATACATTCATATACATGCCATTTCTCATCATTTCCATCATAATCACATGCTATACATGCCATAACCCCATGGTTACACCTCTTAGCTAAAGCATATTTATGCATTCTTCTCACCAAGTTCACATACCTATCTTTCATACCCATGCCATGCATGATAATTCCAATCATTCACACCATGTACCTATGACATAACATCATTTACATGCCAAAACAATTAACTTACCTCTCGACCAAAAGGAGTCCATGACCATACATACCTTTTTCTCAGTAAATTCATATACAAACCATCATTTTAGCATACAATCATCATGCTAGCATACTTAATTCAACATCACACACATACACACATGATCAAACTAAGAATTTTATACACATAATTATGGTATTTCACAGCTATACACACCATGGCATGCTTCAATTATATCAAATTCACATACCTATTAAACCTTTAAAACCATTTTCATGCTTTAGATGGCCTAACTCTTTGATTGCTCACCAACTTTTTCTACACACCACAACTTTAATTTTATAGGCCACCTTATGTATATCTCAACCTTTGGTGAAATTTTCCAACTTCCATGAATAGGGATTGAGACTAAGGGCTTTAGGGATCATTTCTAACTTGATTATTATGATTTTTGGTGGAAGAGTAAAGGTGAAATGGTGGTGGCTATGGCTAGAAATGGTGGAGAGAATGGCAAGTTAGCGGTGACAATAGGAGAAGAAGAAATGGTGGAGGTGAGTGGAAAGATGATGATTTCACATTTAAGTGGATGCCATGTGGCATGGTGTTTTTATAGTAGAGAGTGGGTGGTGACACATGGTGCTAGATCTTCTCGAAAAATCCTAATTTTTGCTTAAATTTTAGGTAATTCTTAAAAATCATTTGGACCTCTAAAAATCATTATGCATATTCTAAAAATTCTCGATTGGAACTATTTATAGGCCTAAAAAATCTCATGTCTAAATTCTATCAGTGTAATGCTTGTAAGTCGAGGCTCCATGAATAGCACCACTAAGGTGAGAAAGTGTTCCTAGAGTACCAAATCACCTTCATAAGGTTCAAGGCAGGGGTATTAGTCATGAAACTTTAAGGGGCCATAAAATGATTAAATTGACTAAATTTAAAGATTTAGTAGAACCAATAAATTATTTTAGATTATAATATATTAGGTCGTAGGCTTAAATGGAGTCAGGCTAAGAATGACTTCGGATATTCCTAAACAGACCTAAAAATCCCAAACCTTGAAGGTCAAAAATTCCCATGAGTCCATTGGTGAAAGAATTTTTGAATTTTGAGGTCATTTGAAAAATTTCTTATTCTCGAGGTTTTACACATAAATCGATCCTATTAGTTAACTGACCGGTTGGTGGAATTTAGTTGCGAAATATTATGAGCCTTTAAATGGGACTAATTAAGGATTTTTAAAATAAATGCAATGATTTTTGGAGTTTTATGTGATTTTTAAAAATTCCCCAAATTTTTTATCGAAATCGAATTATTTTAAGATGTTCGAGTGGCGTGTAACCCCACCCGAGGCACCTCATCATTTATATAAACCCTTTTGTGACACCTAAGTGGCCACACAGCCAATGCCACTCACCACCCCACTTCTTTTTCTTCTTTCTTCCTCCACTATCCTAATGCAATTCTCCCTTACCATCCATAATTTTTGCTTTATTGTGTAAGCTTTTCCTTTTCCAATTGCCAACTAAAATCCTTTAATTGTGTTGTGAATTAAGTTATATAGGTTTTGGGAGCCATAGGAGTCCCTAAAGCTTAAAGAAATTCGAGGACTTTTAAGTGTTCATACAAGGGGTGCCTAATAACCAATTTTGATGTGTAAGTGATTTCACCCTTTTTAATTTATTTCCTAAAGGATTTGGTGATTCTAAAAATATTTATGTGCTTGGAATTTTACTTAGGGACTTGTGTGATTTGTCAAGGAATTTTGAAGGTGAAGTGGTGTGAATGGAAGCTAAGGCAAAGTGAGGTGTGCTTTGGTCTTTCTCAAGCTTGAACCCTTTGTAGTAAGGTAAGTGAATTTTAGGCATTCAAAACTAGGACCTTGAATATCAAGTGTCATAGTTGTAGAAGTCTTGTATGGAAATAGTGGAAAATGTAGTTAATATGTGTGAATTAATGAGTTAGGCATGTGTTTAGGTTAGTTTTGTATGAAAAACATGCTTGGAATGGTAATTTGGTCAAAAGAATGCATAGAGGAGCTTAGTGCCCATTTGGCCAAGAGGTTTATGCAAGGGGGTGTGTGTGTATGACTTGTTAAGGTGACTTTGTCATGGATTCTAATGTATTTGACATTGAAATGTATGATTGTGGTACTATATGATGGAAATTTAGAGTGTGGGCATTAGGCCTCTTTTGGTCTAGAGGTTGTTTGGCAAGTAAGCTAGGGATATGATGAGTTACCATGGCAATTTATAAGGTAATGAACTTGTTAGTTATGGCATTTTAGGTGTTGGTCAAAACTAGATGAATAATGCTTGTGTGTGTGAGTGCGCACTTTGTGTGGCCAAGGCATGATCAAGGTGTATAATGGCATAGTTTACATGGCAATGGAAATATGTGTGTGAGCTTGCTTGTGTGATGTTAAAATATGTGTATGTGCGCTTGAATGTGATTGAAAGCATGTATATGGTTGAGAGGTGTACAAGGATAAATGACATGAAAATGAGGCAAGGCATGAATATATATGTATGCAACATTGCATGACACATTTGGCATGGATTTAGCAATATTTATATAGCATGACCTAAGTGAAGATGCATGAGTAATAAGGCATGAAATGCATAGATATTATGATACCTTTTAAGGCTATAAATGATTAAAAAGGGGACTTGAAATTTGCTTATAATGGCATGGTAAATTGACTTGTAAATGGACTAAAATATGCATGTAAATAGTACCTTAAATTGATCTAACTTGTAATGTTTACATGATATGGAATGGAAGCCACTTTCATGGCTATTTGTGATATACTTATGAGATTGGCTTGAGGCCTATGAAAATGCATGGTAATGAGTGCAAATGGCACTAAAAAAATGGATTGAAAAGGGCTTAAAATGGACCTAAAATGTCTACTACAAAATTGAAAATTGACTTATAATTGCCTTGTAAAAATGAATTTTGGGACTATATCTAAAATGAATATTTAGCATATGTATAAATGAGACAAAATAATAGATTAGGCTAGACTTACTATGACTTTAATTATGTCTATGAAAATGATTTAAAATATTTTAGAAAGTTGACCCATAATTGTCCAGTAGAGATAAAAATGAATTGTAATTATCAAGGTCAAAAATTGACTGTCTAATAAAAATTATAGCTACCTATTTTTTAACTTAGAATATTATAAAAAGATGATCAGTAAAGAAATAAACTTAAAATAAAGTCATATAGCCCATTAATTAGACACCTAATTTATGAGTTGATCGATAACTTAAGGATTAATAGCCGCTAGACTGTCTGTTTATCAGACTGGGCCAGTACAGCAGTTGAGGTTCATAATTAAGCCACTGCACTAGTCTATTGGGTAGACCAATATATTGCTAGTATTATTGTCAGTATATCAGACTATGCCGATGTAACAATGAATGTCCTCAGAAGGGCCATTGCACTAGTCTACAAGGCAGATGAGGATGAATATTTTGACATGATAAGTTGCCATTGAGAGGTCTACGGACTAATCTTTATGCACAGTTGTTCATTATTTTGCTATTTGGGAGTTTCTTGTGAACTGATCGTTGTGGCTCTATTAGGCTGGTGCAGTGGTCAAGGTCCAAAATATAGGCTACTACACACTTTTTTAGTGCCCTTTTTGTCCAATGTCTATAAATGTTGTCTATATAGTCAAGCCTATGAATCAAATTAAAGTAAGGTGAAATGTAAGCCCAGAATAATCGATGATAGCTTATGATGATAAATTTGATAAATAAAACATAGTGGCATTTTGGTAATTTTCAAGTGAATGTGGCATACATCTGAATGGCATTAATCACCTGGCATATCACCCACACACTACTTATAGACCATTGTATTATGTTTGTTTGTGTGTGTTAATGCATGTGGCATGTTTTAAATGGTTTAAATTCATTATTGACATTTATACTCAGTGTACCCATGTTGTAGTGCATAGGTAGCAAGGACAAGTAGATGGGCCTCGATGATCGTGTAGTGTAGCAATACAAGTGTTGAAGGGTAAATAGAGTTTTTTTTTCATTTGATTAGTGGCACTCATGTAAATTATATAGGTATAGGTTAACATGCTTAGGAGCTGCTATATCTATATATAAAACATGGACGTGATATATATAAATAGGTGTTTTCTTGCTTAGGTTGCTTGAGCTTTTGATAATTGTTGGATTGAGGCCCTATGTGTGTGATTCTAATGTTGACCAGGGGACTAGAAGGGTCCAGATAGAGCTTTAATGGAATGACTATTTATAGAAGTGCTTTTAATAGGTGAAAAAAAATTTTGCAATGTCACCCGAGTAGCTATTGTGCTGCCCAATTTTTTGTAACTTGAATAGTGTCTATAAATTGGTTTTCTAAGTTTGTTAGACCATATTTGGACATGTTTAAGGATTAGACTAGAAATTTAAGTAATACCTAATAGAGTTCTAGAACATTCTATAAGTGTTAAGGAGTTTACCTCTAGAGAATTTCAAAGATCAATGACCTAGTGGGAAATGCATCGCATGTCAGGTTTCTTTGAGAATTCGGTAAAGGGTGTTACATTTAGTAGTATCAAAGTATAGGTTTATTGTTCTTAAGTAGTTTACATAAGTGCTAAAGTCTATGATTGGTTATGCTATTATGCTACACTGCACAAAGGCTAATAAGTTTTGTAATTTCTATAGTAATTCAAGATGGCTAATAGACCCCTAGATGAGAGAACAGAGGAAGTAATAGTTATGTTTTGACTACAATATAGGAAGCAGATAATACAACTACTCCTAAGCCTAGTGATGCTACACATAGGCCACAACCCCAGGCATAGCCATAAGCAAAAGCATCTCTAGCTTTATTTCAGTAAATAGGTAATCTATTGAGACATAACTTTGTAACTATTGTTCCACCTCCACCTTATTCACTAGCTCCGATACCTCTAGCACCACTAGCTCCTATACAGAAGACACCATTAGAGAGAATTAAAAATATAAGAGTTGTGGATTTTTTAGTTATGAAAGAGGATGATGTAGCATGAGTAGAGTACTAGTTGGAGAGGACCTTTAAGATTTTGGAACGGCTAAAGTGTTTAGAAGAAGATAGTTTGAAGTGTACAACTTCCCTCCTGTAGGAAAAAACATACCATTGGTGGGATACTATTAAAAAGAGGAAGGCAGTGACAGAACTCACTTAGGAGTTTTTCTTAACTGAATTTAGAAAAAGGTATATCCCTAAGTCCTATTAGGATAAGAGGAGGCAGTAGTTCCTAGATTTGAAATAGGGTAGGAGGACAATGGTTGAAAATGAGAAGCATTTTTCCCAGTTAATCAAATACTCACAAGAGTTCATTCCTATGAAGAGGACAAGTGTAAGATATTTCTGAAAGGGTTAAAAGTGGAGTTGAGGATATAGATAGCAAACTCAAGCATAACATACTTTGTTGTATTAGTGGCATTTGCTAATGACATGAAGGAGATCGTACAGGAAAAAAGAGACTTTTTTTGAGAGAAAAAGATAGTTTAGTGTGAGGCAATTCAGTGCATGCCCAGGTGACAATAGGAGAAGAAGAGAAGCACCATCTCAATCCCAGTTAGTGTATCAGGCATCGAGATAGACACAATCTTAGAGATCTAGGCCAGCTTCCACAGCCAGACCTTGACTAACTCTAAGAGCTATTCGTACTTCTAGTCCATCAAGTAATAAAAATGGACCCTCGATCAAAAATACTTGTCACAAAAGGCGTTAGGGACAATGTAGGTCGGGTAGAAGGAGAGAGTGCTTTACTTATGGTTCTAAAGACCACTATCAAAGAGTGTCCTTAGAGACACCCCGAGGGTGCTCATACTTACGCATCCATAGTTATAGCTTAGAATAGAGGTCAGAGGTAGAGTAGAAGAGATCAACTTAGTCCTAGTGAAGGGACCAAATTAAAAGCCTATGCCCTAGCTAGATAATATTCTATTAGAACTAGAGAAAAGGTAATAGCACCAGACATCACAACTGGTACTTTTTATTTATTTATTATTTGATTTTTGGTTTTGGTAGACCTAGGATCCACACATTCATATGTATGCACCATATTGGCATATGATAGAGGATTGAAATCTAAGCATGTGAACATAGATATATAAGTTAGTAATCCTATAGGGCAGAGTGTGAAAGTGAAAAAAGGTATATAAATAGTGTCCTTTAGTGATCTAAAAATGTTTGTTTCATATGGATTTGATTGAATTACCTTTTCATGAGTTTGATGTGATTCTAAGAATAGACTGGTTGTTAAAGCATCAAGCTATACTTGATTGTAAAAATAAGAGGCTAACCCTTTAGACTATAGAGGGATAAATAGTAATAGTTATGGGTGAGAGAAACTATATGAATAACATCATCTCAGTTGTTACAGCATGAAAACTCATCCTTAATGGATAAGAAGCTTACATAGCACATGTCATTGACACTTATGCTTCCAACCCAATACTTGAATAGATTCTAATAGTGTCTAAGTTTCCTGAAGTGTTTTTTGATAAGTTGCTAGGTTTACCTCCATAACAAGAGCTTGATTTTGAAATTGAGGTGTATCCTAGTACAACTCCTATTTTTATTACTTTCTACTGAATGGCACCTACTAAACTAAAAGAATTGAAAGTGCAATTATAGAAACTGTTAGACAAAGGTTTTATCAGACCTAGTGTTTCACCTTAGGGAGCACCTGGGTTTTTTGTAAAGAAGAAAAATCGCTCGCTTCAGCTATGTACAAATAGTTGAATAAGGTGATAGTGAAAAATGAATATCCTTTTTTCTAGAATAAATAACCTCTTTGATCAGTTGAGAGGTGTCGGTATATTTTCTAAGATCAACTTGAGATCTAGATACCATTAGCTGAGAGTCAAGGAAGCTAATATTCCTAAGGCTGAATTCAAAACGAGATATGAGAACTATAAGTTTTTAGTAATGCCGTTTAATCTCATAAATGCCCCAGTAGCCTTCATGGACTTATTGAACAAAATATTTCAACCTTACCTAGATTAGTTTGTGGTGGTATTCATTAATGATATTCTGGTATACTCTAAGACCAAGAAGGAACATGAACAACATCTCAAGGTTGTGTTATAGACTCTGAGGGAGAAATAACTATATGCCAAGTTGAGTAAGTGTGAGTTTTAGTTGACTACAGTAGCTCTTTTTAGGACACATAGTGTTAGTAGAAGGCATTAGAGTAAACCACAACAAGGATAGAGCAGTATTAGAATGGGAACCTCTAAGGAATGTGATAAAGATATGGAGTTTCCTGGGATTAGCTAGGTACTACAGGAGGTTTGTGAAGGGATTTTCCTTAATTGCAGCTCCTTTAACCAGGTTGATTAGAAAGAATGTGAGATTTGAGTAGGATGACAAATGTTAAGCCAATTTTGAGAAGTTGAAAAAGATGCTAATAGAAGCTTCTATCTTGATTCAACCTGAATAGGGTAAGGATTTTAGAGTGTACAGTGATGCCTCACTTAATGGTTTGGGTTGTGTATAGATATAAGAAGGAAAGGTAGTAGCCTATGCTTCAAGACAATTAAAACCACATGATAAGAATTATCTTACGCATAACTTAGAGCTAGTTGCCATTATATTTGCTTTGAAAAATTAGAGGCACTACTTGTATGGTGATAAATGTTACATTTACATAGACAACAAGAGTTTGAAATACCTCCTAACTCAGAAAGAATTGAACTTGAGACAGAGAAGGTGGTTGAAGCTAATTAAGGATTATAACTGCTTAATAGATTAACACTTAGGGAAAGCTAATATGGTAGCAGATGCTTTGAGCAGGAAATTTATGGTGACTTTGAGTTCTATCAATGCTATATTACAGTACACTAAGGAAAATGCTATATTAGTTGAGTTATATATTAAACCAAATTTTAGATAGAAGATAAAGGAAGCACAGGGTAGAGATGAGTCACTGATGTAGCTCATAAGTAAAGTCCAAGAGGGGAAGGCACTAGGATTTAACTTCAGTAAGGATGGATATCTGTATTACCAGGGCAGGTTATGTGTACCTAATACAGATGACTTGAGATTATAGATATTGAAAGAGGCACATAAAGCTCCTTATTCTATACACCATGGTAGTACTAAGATGTATTTAGACCTGAAGCCTTAGTATTAGTGGTCAAGTATGTAGAGAGATGTGGTAGAATATGTTGCCAGATGTCTAACATGCCAGCAAGTAAAAGCTAAACATTAGGTTTAATCTAGATTGTTGCATCCTATAGCTATACCAGAATGGAAGTGGGAAAAGGTGACAATGGACTTTATAATGGGATTACCTATGACCAGAGTTAAATGTGATGCTATGTGGGTAATTGATGATAAACTGACCAAGACAACTCACTTCATCCCTATTTGAATACATTACTCACTAAAAAAGTTTGCTAAACTATACATTATTGAGATTGTCAGACTTCATGGTGTACTTATGGCAATCATTTTTAATAGAGATCCTCAATTCACTTCCATGTTTTAGAAGAAGTTACATGAAGCCCTAGGCACTAAATTGACCTATAGTACTATTTTTCACCCTCAGACAGATGGACAATCAGAAAAGGTGGTACAAGTGCTTGAGGATATGTTATGTAGCTATGCCATTGAATTTAAAGGTAGCTGGGATCAATATTTGTCTCTAGCTAAATTTGCCTATAATAATAGCTATCAAAGTAGTTTAGGCATGGCCCTATATAAAGCATTATATGGCTGAAAGTGTAAAACTCCTTTGTGCTAGAGTGAGATTATGGAGAATAAGATATCAAAAGTTAATCTAATTAGAGATGCAGAGGAAAAGGTTAAGGTTATCAGAGAAAGATTGAAAGCTGTAGCTAATAGGTAAAAAATCCTATATTAATCTAAAGTAGAGGGATATTGAATATGTTGTTGGTGAGAAAGTATTTTTAAAAGTGTCTCTATGGAAAAAGGTCCTCAGATTTGGGAAAAAGGGGAAGTTGAGCCCTAGATTCATTGGACCATATGAAACCACAGAAAGAGTGAGACCTCTAGCATATAGGCTAGCTTTACCATCTGAATTGTCATAGATTCATGATGTATTTTATGTCTCAATGCTGAGGTGATACAGATCAGATCCCTCCCATATAGTTCTAATAATAGATGTTGAAATAAAGCTAGACTTAAGCAACGAAGAAGAACCAATATAGATATAGGCTAGAGAGATAAAGCAGTTGAGGAATAAAGCCATTCCTTTGGAGGCATCATAACATAAAAGAAGCTACATAAGATCCTAAAGAGCATATGGTAGCTCAATATCCATAGCTATTCACTCTAGATAATTTTGAGGATGAAATTTCTTAAGAGGGGAAAAATTGTAATGGCTTTAAGTCGAGGCTCTATGAATAGTACCACTGAGGCCAAAAAGTGTTCCCGAAGTCCCAGATCACCTTTATAAGGCTCAAGGTAAGGATACTGGTCATGAAACTTTAAGGGGCCATAAATTGATGGAATTAGCTTAATTTAAAGATTTAGTAGAACCAATAAATTATTTTAGGCTATAATCTAATAGGTCATAGGTGTAGATGGAGTTGGGTCAGGAATGACCCAAGATGTCCCTGGATAGACATAAAAATGCCATACCTTAAAGGTTAAAAATTCCCTTAAGTCTTTTGGTGAAAGAATTTTAGAATTTCAAGGTTATTTGTAAAATTTCTTATTTTTAAGGTTTTAGATGTAAATTGAGGTAGTGGTTAACTATCCTATCGATGGAATTTGGCCATGAAATTTTATGAGCCTCTAAATAGGACTAATTAAGGATTTTTAAAATAAATATGATAATTTTTAGAGGTCCAAGTGATTTTTAAGAATTCCTAAAAGTTTCTATCAAAATTAAGTTATTTCGAGATGCTCGGGTGGCATGTGGGCCCAGCTCAGCCCTTATAAAAGGGCTCAAAGTGACACCTAAGTGTCCATATGGCACAATCCACCCACAACCCACCCATTTCCCTTTCTTCATCCTCCTTTTGTCCAAATGCCATTTCTTATTTATTTCTACCATTTTTCTTTCTTCTTGCAAGCTTTTTCTCATGCCAATTGCTATAAAAAAAATCCTTTAATTTTGTTGTGAATGGGTTTGTGAAGGCATTAAAGGCCATAGGAGTCCCTAAATCTCAATAAAATTCAAGAGAGCTCAAGTGTACAAAAAGAGGTGTTGGAAATCAACTTTTGATATGTAAGTGATTTCCTCCTTTTTAGTTTATTTCCTAAAGGATTTGGAGATTCTAAGAATTCCTATATGTTTGTAATTTTATGTGGTGACTTGTGTATTTTTTAAGGAATTTTGAAGGTGAAGTGGCGTGAATGGAAGCTAAGGCAAAGTGAGGTGTGCTTTAGTCTCTTTTAAGCTTAAAGTGAATAATCTATCCTATTTTGTAGTGAGGTATGTTAATTTAGAGCATTTAACTTATGCCTTAGTAATTTTTCGTGGCTTGTGTATGGATATTATGTATGGAAATGGTGATAAACTTAGCTAAAGTGTGTGCAATGGTGATTTATCCATGTATTTTGGTCAATAATATATGTAATTCATAATTAGAATATTGATTTGATAAAAGGAATACATTGAGGGGCTTAGTCCCCATTTGGTCGAGAGATTTATGTAAGGGGGTGTGCGTGTGTGTATGACTTTTTAAGGTGACTTTGGAATGGATTTTAGTGTTTTTGATATAGAAATACATAATTTATGGTAGTGTGTGGTGGAAATTTAAAGTGTATGCATTAGGTCTCTTTTAGCTAAAAGGTTATTTGCTAAGTAGGCTAGGGATATAGTGAGTTATCATGGCAATTTATGTGGCAATGTACTTGTTAGTGATGGCATTATAGGTGTAGATGAAGAAATTAGTGAATAAAGCTTGTGTGTGTGTGCTTAGTGTGGCCGAGGCATGATTAAGGTGTACAATGGCCTAGTTTACATGTCAATGGCATTGTGTGTGTGTGTGAGCTTGCTTGTGTGATGT
>CANXYI010903722.1:0-10915 GCA_948208565.1 Hura crepitans
ATACAAACTTATGAGCCATGTGTATGGGCCCAGAACATTTCTGGAGGAATTGATGCCACTTGTATTCAGTATAATTGTCTATTTGTCAATGCTAAGTTGATAAGGTTTATTTTGGTCTGCGTATTTGTAATTGATGCACCCTCTCTGATTATTTTTTTTAATAATTCTGCATTATTAATTTATTATTCTATAAAACTTGTTATCATTTTCACACTATTTTATTCAGGTCCTGGGAGGTTTTGATTCATCTAATTATGTTACTGAAAGGAAATGGGCCTCAGCTTCAGATGGCACCCAGATTCCTTTATCGATTGTTTATAATAAAAATCTTGTCAAACTTGATGGGTCTGATCCCTTACTGCTTTATGGCTATGGTTCGTATGAGGTAATATGAAAACTGATGGAATAAATTGTTGCCTCTTGTGTAATTAGTTTCTGTGCTAGCAGTGCTGGTTTTCTTCTGCAGTATCTGGTTCTTGTATCTTTTTGAAGATTAAAGTATCTGTTGGATATAAGTGGACATATAACTGCACCAATGCATCACTGTCAAGTGCCTGGCATTTTCTAATCCAAAAGTAGAATCTTGTGCGTGTTGTCCATAACATCTCAAGTTTTTCCCCCCCTTTATTCTTGTGAAAGAGGAAGAGTTAAGCAAGTCACAAGTTTTGGGTCTTTTTTCTAGTTGAATATGCTGCCAACAGTTGCATTCACTGATTCCATTTCACCACCTTTTAAGTTCCGTTTTCATGAGAAATTTTTTAGCTATAATTTGATACAAATTAATTAATGGTAATATTAACATTTTCCATGATTTTTATTGCCCACAAATGGCTTGGAATTTGTTAATGTGCTTGCATATCAATGTCTAGGTGCAGTCCTTTCCATTTGTGCATTATGAAGTTCGGTTTCCTTATTTCTCTTATGATTCCTCATTTATATTTGAACTGGCTTTATCAAATTGTTTGTTATGAATAGATATGCATAGATCCCACGTTCAAGGTATCAAGGCTGTCCTTATTGGATCGTGGTTTTATATTTGTGATAGCTCATATCCGTGGAGGTGGTGAAATGGGGAGGCAATGGTATGAGAATGGGAAGCTATTGAAGAAAAGGAATACCTTCACAGATTTTATTAGTTGTGCTGAGTATTTATTAGAACAGAAATACAGTTCCAAGGACAAATTGTGCATTGAAGGAAGGAGTGCAGGGGGATTGCTTATAGGTTCTGTTCTTAATATGAGGCCTGATTTATTTAAGGCCGCAGTTGCTGGTGTACCTTTTGTGGATGCTTTGACTACTATGCTTGATCCAAGTATCCCTCTTACAACTGAAGAGTGGGAGGTATTTCTTTCATTTTCCTTCCTTTTTTTTTTAATAATTATTGATGTTCCAAAATTGTCTAGTTTATTAGAAAGTGCCACATTCCACATTGCTGTTTTACTAGAAAAAACTTGGTGAGAGCCATACCCTCAGGCTATTAGTGCCTGAAGTGGCGTGGGATTTAGATTTCTATCATTTCCTAAGGCAATGGCCACTATATTTTTTTTTTTTTCACAATGTGAATCATGGTGGTGGTAAATGCCTATGGATGCAATCACATGTTATATCTGATCAATCAGATGGCAGATTCATTCATATAATGAAACATTATAAATTGAGTTTTCCACGTTTGGCTTATTGAAATGCACTACAGCATCATGGTTGGTACTGTTTGTTTTTTGTGCTAAGATGGCTTTATGGAAATATTGCTTATTTTCTTTTTTATGATTCTTATTACTAGAACTTTGATCATTCCTATCCAGTTGTCACTCTTTAAGTTGTTATAATAGATATAGACTTCCTCCCTAGGGAGAAGAATAGAACCTGATGATGTTTCATTCTTGGTCTTCACTAGTAAAAGTGCACATGCGTTGCACGTATATAATACTTTTAATTAAATTTAATATATGTACTCTTATAACATGTGATTAGTTAAATTTAAATATATTTTTTATAATCATTTGACATATTTTTGTGTTATAAAGTTATCAAAAATAATAACTATTAATCAATTGTAAATATTAATATCTTTTATTGATATCTCTTTAACTACATTAAATTTTATTTTACATATGATAAAATAATTTTTTTTTTGTGTAAAATATTATATGGCTAACTTGATTATAATCAATTGCTATGTATTTAATATTTTTAATTATATGTACTCTTATAAAATGTGGTTAACTAATATAATTAATTTATCAAAGGTTATAATATAATTAAATGTAAATTTAAAAAATATTGATTTCTTTTATTGATATAGTTTTTTAACTAAATTAATTGAATTTTACCGTGATAAAAATAGTTCTTTTTTTGACAATTTGTAAACAAGTTAATAATTTTGTTTGACTATTTATTTTTTACAAGTGCTTTATTGTCTCCTTTAAAATGTCTCCTGATATTAATTTTCAATATATGCATTATTTTTCAATCAGCAAAATACTCAATTTCACTTGCATCTATAATAAACTTGAAATTTGGTTGCATGCATACTTTAATTTTTGACCGCAACTCTCCTCAAAAACTAATTAATTTTCAATCTATACTTTATTTTCCATTTAGCGAAATTCATATTTTGAGTTTTTTTTCTTTTAAAAAAAGTCAAATCATAAGCAGTTTATTTGAGTTTTGATTATTTGCTTATATATTTGATAAAAAAAAATCCTTATAGAATAATTATCTAATAATAGCGACAAAATAATCAAGCTCGTTGCAGGAATATGTAAATATTTAATATCTTCTTAATAAAATATTTTTACATGAAAAATGCATTAAATGCTAAATAAATTTAATTTTCACTATTTTAATATTGGTTCAATTATTTATTTAATGAAAAAATTTACAAATTTTCTATATCTTTATTACAATGAAAGCTAAGGTTAATATTGATATAGCAAACTATACTAATATGATGATAGCAAAAATGAATTAAAATACTAACCCTCATTTTATTTGTTAATTGCAAAATAATGGCTAAAGAGAAAACAAATTAATAAAATAGCATGTATATGGTTTTCTATTTAAAATAGAAATATAAATACTATATTTAATAAAATTAATAATCTAAATAGACATATAATATATCTACTTAGTAAAATATCTTACTAAATGTACTATTTAGTAAAATATCTTAGACATATAATCTATTTAGTAAAATCTCTTACTATTACTATTTAGTAATATACCCTTCTATTTTGAGAAAATTAAATGTGAATCGCAATAAGCATTAATGATTTAATTAAAAATAAAGTTTTTCAATGATAATTAAATATATTAATAAGGTTATTTTAGTCTAAAAAAGGTTAGCCCCAACGTTGTCGTACTTTTATAAGTAGTATAGATAGTATACATATGGTTGCTATTCTCCTTTGTTACTGCAGGAATGGGGGGACCCTCGGGAGCAGGAGTTCTACTTCTATATGAAGTCGTATTCTCCTCTCGATAATGTGAGCACATGCAATTCTGAATTGTCTCCTTGTATTTTAACCAGTATCCCACGTGCCATAAAGTTAGAAACCTGAAATTTACTGTCTTGTTTCCCCTTAACATGGCAAATTCTTCCTTTCCTTTGGTGTGCAGGTTCGGCCTCAAAACTATCCCAACATCCTTGTGACAGCTGGCTTACACGGTATGCCGTTAGCTTGACTTCATATTTTCCATTTTCAGTGCACAATGCCATGCAAAATTTCTAGCCAATGTAGATAGAAATTGGGAAAGGGAAAGTTCATCATTTGTAATAATAAAATAATTCTGTGTGCCAGCCCTCTCAAGGCTTATGGGGACTTTTTTCAATGCCATCCCCTTTTAAGAATTTCACTCTTTTAACTAGTGTACTTAGCTGCCTAGTATATCTCATTTGAAAGAATTTTAAAGCATTGCTCCAGGTACTTGCTTCCATGACTTGCACTTTGCATCTTTTTTTGGTCAGATGGTTTGTTGGGATTAAATATGAGGTGCCTGGCTCATACATTCCGCACAGTATTTTCTGTGGCAACTCTATTTCATTTAAAATTTTTTAACCTTCTAAGAAGCCTACATTAATTGGCACTTGCTTGTGTTGAAAACATCTGGTCAGATGCATGGTCACAAATATAGTATAAGAATTATAGGACTTCCTATTTTTGGGCCTTCTAGGTCTTACCTGGATGTAAGAGTGCCTAGTTATGTGGCAGAATAATTTCTCAATCATTCTTTATTGTTCAGCTTTCTTTATATCTTATATTCTAGTGTTAAACAACAGTGCTAGAGGGCCTTGTCACCATGGCACTTATCATTGTTTTATATTTGTTGCGGTCCCTTGTTGTGGATGGGAACAGCGGGCGATAAATCAAGCTCGTCAAAGGGAGCTTGTACCTTCGAACTCCTCAAAGGAATTTGCATAACTTAGGACTCATTAGAGAGAGAACCTGATCTCTTAAAATTTTAAATTCTTTTTAAATTTTCTGCTTGTTTTTATTTTTATTTCTTTTGTCTCTTTAAATAGAAATTATTATTACAATAATAAGGAAAGTCTGCTAATTAAGGCTAAAATATATAGATACTAAAATAAACCTTTTCTAGTCTAGGAAACTAAAATAAAAAGGAAAGAAATCACATTAATTCAATTTGTAATCAGCTAGCCAATTTAGGGAACTAAAAAAAGGAAAGAAATCAAATTATTTCTTCCGCCAGCTGTAACATTACTCCCTTTGGGAAAATGAGCTTGTCCTCAAGCTCAAAACATCTCTAAAGCCCTTATCATCATGCTTCTTCAAGTGATGGTTGCAATGTCGAATACTTGGCAACCGCATTGTTGCTTGGAATCTGTCCAATAACTGACTTAATTTGCTTTGTCGATTAGTTGATTTTGCCTGAAAAATTCCTTTGCTAAATAATTTCTCTCTTTGCAATAGAAACACCCAAGCTAGGTAGAAGTTGCACGCTCGATTCGAAACCTTGGACTGCTACAGGAATAATGAAATTATTAATGCTGCCTAAATCTAGCTAATCTGTAGATTGGTTAAAGGTTGGGAACTTGAGCATTGTGTATTGTGGCACTATCTTGTTCTCTATTTGGTTCTCTGATCCATTATCAATCTTCTGATTGCAAAGTTCATAGTTGCTGGGGCTGTCCATATCTCTTTCTGGTTCCCCATCACTATCTCAATAGTTGGCAGCACTTTGCTTTCCAGCTGTAGCTCCAATTGTTGCTCAAATCTGTTACATGGGTTGTCATAGCTGCTGTTATGAATTGAGCCACTATTAATATCTTTATTACAGCTTCTATTAATTCCATTAAGAAGCTCTCCTAATTGCCATGATATTTGTTGTAGTTGAGCCTCCAAGTTGGATTCCATTTCTTCAACTTGTGTAACCAATCTTGCTGTTGTTTCAGCATAAAATTCTTGTGAAAGAGCCTTTAATTTCACCTTCATATTAGTGCCCACAATGTATGGCTCCAATACTAATTGTGGTTCGGAACACCAGGCAGTAAATCAAGCTTGTTAAAGAGAGTTTGTACTTTCGAACTCATCAAAAGGAATTGCGTACCTTAGGACTCGTTAGAGAGGGAACCCGATATCTTTGAATTCTTTTTAAACTTTTTGCTTGTTTTTATATTTATTTCTTGTCTCTTTAAATAGAGATTATTATTACAATAATAAGGAAAGTCCCCCTAATTAAGGCTAAAATATATAGATACTAAGATAAACCCTTTCCAGTCTAGGAAACTAAAATAAAAAGGAAAGAAACCACATTAATTCAATTTATAATGAGCTAGCCAATTTAGGGAACTAAATAAAACGAAAGAAATCAAATTATTTCTTCCACCAGCTGTAACAATATTCTAACTGCCATAACTTGTAACAAAAGGTAAACTTTGACAGATCCTCGAGTTATGTATTCAGAACCTGCAAAGTTTGTGGCGAAGCTAAGGGATATGAAAACTGATGATAACGTCCTGTTATTCAAATGTGAACTTGGTGCTGGACATTTTTCGAAGTCAGGAAGGTACATTCTACATTTTTTATATAATTAGGGCAATTTATTTCTTTTCCTGTTCTTGTTGTTGTGCGCCTATGCATGCATGCATGCATTCATTCATTCTTTCATGTGCTCATCTCATTGTAATTTTTTATTAAAGCTTTGCTAAGTATTCATTTGTTGGATAGAACCTGGCTTGTCAAAAATCTGGGATCTTTTAAAGTTTTGTTCTTTAAATGGCTAAAATTGTGTTCTTTTTATTAAGTATTTTTCGCTCGTTGCTTCAATATCTACATCTATATAATAGTAAAGCGGAGTCTAAATAACGTTTAACTAGAATTTTGAAAAGTGGCATTACATGGAATTTTGTACCTTTTACCAATTATGTCCTCTCACCATTTTTTTCAGAATTTTGAGATTTTTAAATTTTTCTTATAATAATTGTCAATTAATAATTCTTTAATTTAATTTGAGTTTTTTTTTATCAGTTAACAAGTCATTAATTTAAAGGGACTCTCTAAGTTCTAACATGAATGTATTGTTTCTATTTTTATTTTATATTTTGATAAGAGAAGAAAGAGGAACAAATAGCCATCAGTAAAATAATACTGCTCCAGTTTTCAATGTTTCATCTAATATATAAAAATCATATAATTCAAAGAGTTTGGTATTAAAGTGGTTTTATTTAAAGAAAAGCCGTGTTCAAATTTTAACTAAGAACAATTTGGATTCCATGTTTTCTTTATTTTCATATCGTCTCCATCAAGAATTTAAGAAAAAAAGGTACCAGTTTTTTCATCTAAATTGTTGATTATTTTCTCGCGAAGTGAGGGCATTCTAGTAGTTAAGTGAAAACCAAAGAGTAGCCATTTGAAAATGATTGGTTTTTCGTCTATCATCAATTTCAGCTTTTCCTCACAAATTGAAATTGCTTTGTAACTTAGGTAACTGAGAGCAACTACAAATCTTCAGCACCTTAGCTCCATTATTGCAAAATGCATTTCTACAGAGCCAAAAGGAAAAAGTGTTAGGTCTAAGGGGAGTTCTATTGGGTTTTATTGGCCTTTAAAGTTTATGGGTTTCTTTTCGCTAGAATGGCCACTTAGAATCTAAATTATAAGCATCTTTCATTTCTTATACTTCATCCCGTGAGGTGTTTTGGCCCTCTTAGGGTCGTTACTTGCACCTGTCTGCATTCTTCACATCAAAATATTTTGCCCCTGTCTGCATTCTTCACATCAAAATATTGTTTGTCATACTGCTGCAGTGGTTTCAAATCGTAATGTCTTGCATAATAGTTGTTGCATGTCTCCTGATAATTGTCATATTCATAGAACAATGTATCAAGTGGAGGGTTGCTTGTTTTTAAGTCGAAGTGTTTGAAAATTGCTAGAACAAAATAAGCAGTGGTCATGAAGATGATCGTAGTATACATCTTAATGGCGGCGAGCGTTGCAAACGATAGTGATAGGTTGTATATTTTGGCAATGAAAGAATTTTAATTTCCGAGTTTCTAAAAAATTTTTAGTGATACTCTTGCTTTAAAATCTTTGTATGTTTTTTGGAACTCCCCATTAATCTTTTTATCGATACGTTGCTTTGCTTGTATTATGATTAATTTACGTCCTGGCTCTTTGCCTCAAGATGATGCATGTGAATGTTGGTTGCAACTTCGTGGTGCTACGGGTACTAGTTTATTATGCAAGTAAACTTTGCAAATTTGTGAAGTGTGTTTTAACATCTCTTGCTTAATAACCCTGTATACTTGCTGGCGTTTTCCATTAATGCAGATTTGAGAGGCTGCAAGAAGATGCATTCACATATACTTTTCTGTTGAAGGTTCTAGAAATGATTCCTGACTTCAGTTCCGGCCAGAACTGATGGTCGATTGGCTTGGAGTGGTGCAACTTTTGTATTTCCCATATTTGGAAATGATAATAGCAGCTCCCAGTTGCATGCGGGGGGCCTTCTTTTTTTTTTTCTTTTCCCTTTGACTTTGTTTTGTATAAAATGGTTTCTCGGGTAAAACGCTTCTACGCGCTCGTCATGATTGAAACGAACATTATTGAATGATGTTGGTATGATCAGGCTCAGGCGACAATTGGAAAAGCTCTCCTCCAATTATGTTTTGCAAGACCAAGTAACTATGCCATTTCTTGATTGATATTTGTTTTCTACATGCTGAACTTGAACACCCACATTCGCATCGATGATATTTGAAGCATCAAAGCTTTCTCAAGTTCTTGTTAAGACCTCGTAAATGGAGCTGGATTCTATGCTTTCAGCCTGGAATGAGACGACGGTATTGGGAACGTTGGCATCATTTCTTTTCCAACTTCATAATGTTATTTATCACGGCAACAGAAAATACTAGTTCCCTCGCTAAATACCGCAGCCAGTCTCTTGAAAAATCGGAGAAGATTGCGGTCCCCAAGTTCAATGAAAGAAAAGAAGAAAGCGTGACAGAATATTTGCCATTTCGTTATCCAACAGGATACTTTGACATCGCGAAAAAAGAATTTGACTGACGATTAAAGAAAAAGAAACTTGGATAGAAAATAACTGTGGTCTACGTAACTGGAGCAGCACTGGGTTGCAGGTGAATTTTCACGCTGCAAGTGACCCTTCCAACAGGCATCAACAGGAGGAATTAAGGACCAAGCAAAATCTGGCAATGCTGGAGCAGCTAGAATCCTGTATCCAAGCATTAGTTGAGCAAATATGATGTTTAAAAATTAATGGACCCGATCCAATATAGTTGCATACTTGTTACACAGCGAAATTCCTAGTCTTATAGGAGATGAGAAGGCATTGTTCTCTTACATTTCATGATTGAGCTGATCCACGTTACTTTGTCTTGCTTGATTTATCTCTACTCATCTTCTCGCAAAGAAATTTGCTAGTTCCCCAAGGAGTTTTATTTCTGGATAGGATTTAAAGTGTATAAGCACAGTGGAAGACCAATTAACAAAGAAACAAAAGACTTAAGAGTGCTACTTATCGAAGCCATTTCTGCCCAGTTAGATGATATAATCTTGACCAAACAAATGAATCAATGAGATAAACACAAAGCTCCGTAGAGAGAGGTGCTTGTAGTAAAATTAGCTGGACATAGGAGGGGTCATACAGAAGAACTCGGAGGCCTTCACACTTTGTTCATAAAACACTTGTGCAGCTTGCAGAGCATCTACAGCCAGCCCTTTTGACCTCTCTCTGTTCCCCTCATCAAGGATCGTACCATGATGATAGTATGCAGCTGCCTATTTGTAACATCGTTTTGTCCATTTGAAAAGAGTAAAGGTTAATTTGCACGCAAGTGCTATCATTGTGATTACTAACTCCTTGTGATTATAGTGTGAATTAGAAGAAGTGGCATATGCGATAAGAGATATTAAATAAATGAGAAAAGGCTATTCAATCACTTTACAAAAAGGTTTAGATTGAAGGAAATAAGCAAAAGACGGAAGATGTACAATGTTTTCTTGACCATACGCAAAAGCATAGAGATGTCATATAGGCTTCTCAAAATAACAAAGCATAAAAATCATGAGAGCACAGCAGTACAGTACATTATCTTGTATTGGCTCAACTGCCAAAATTCAATGATGTTATAAACAAGTTGTACCTGATGCCATTATTTTACCATCTCACATGCAAGCCTTCTTTTGACGGCCAATGTTGCCTTGACACTGTCTATGGCCATTCCAAGCTGAATATCAACAACCTGTGTCATATGGGGAAAACTCGGTAAATGAACACATTCACCTCTTCCAAAGTGTCATCTTTGGCAGTAAGAGCATACAAATTAGAAAAAGAAAAATGATTTGTAACTAGTCATGCTGCTATGGAGAAAAATAAAGCAATAGGGGAAGAAGTCCAGAAAGGGAAAAGAAAAGATGTTCAATAAGAGGCTTAGGCAGCACTGCTAATAAGATGCACATGTATCAGTTAGCATAGGAAACGGCAAATTTCGAAAAAGAATTGAGGCGAGGTGACAAGTTTGGTTTCATTGAGCTACTACTTGGCTTAGTGCTTGCAGGCAAAGGGCTCCCTCCGACGGGTCCACCGGTAAATCTTTCCCACATTAGCAAAAGCTTCAGAAGTCAGTTTTACCTTCAGAAGCATGAAAGTGCCTGACTGGGAATAGGCAGCTGTGGTGGAATTTGTTTGGTGAACCTGATTTCAAGAGGAAACTGTGGGAGAACACGTTGGATACAGAAACTCAAATATCCTGCTGCCTTCAAGAGATTATCAATGCAAGCTCGTCTCCTTTCTGATATGTAAAACAATCTATACCTCTTAAGCGGATCCATAAAGAAGCACATGGAAATACCATCAAAGCACAGGTAAATAATACAACCACAGACAGAAACAACTCGGGTCATTAACAATACAGGAAATGCATGGACATTAAAGCAGCAGAACTAGTAATTCTTGTGATGCAATACTCTTTATGATTATAAAAATGGCGATCAGATTTCCTGAGCATACCATCTCTCTAATTAAAGGGAGATTTATGACGGTAACTGCTAAATAGCAGGTACAAAGTTGAACAAGAACAGAATCAGAGAGTAAAACATCTCTTATTTGATGCAAGTACTAGTGAATTGGCCATTGTAGCAAAATTAACTAGTTCATCTCTAGCAATTTATCCACTTGCAGTAATGTTTCACAGTATAGTATGCATGTCTCAAGTAACAACTAAATACTGAGAACAGAATGACGTCAACCTCACTCCTTTTCCAATTCTATTGAAAACTAGAAGGTATAAAGTAATTATTAATCGTACCTTCTGATAATTTGACAGGATGACCATCATTACAGGTCATAGGAAGAATCGATAAATTGGCCTGTGACAGCGATAACACAGTCATCAAGTGCAGAAGTGGAAGTATCCTATACAAGGAATTTGACA
>CANXYI010903781.1:0-11030 GCA_948208565.1 Hura crepitans
TTCCGAATGCACTGTTCATAAGACGTCGACCGGCGGATGTTACAAAATGAATCTTCTTTCTTAAGGCCCTTGAACTCCTTAACCTTGGTCTTTTGCAGTCCTTCTACCACATTCCTCCTTCTTGACTCTAAGGGAGGTACAAGTGGCTAGGGTTATGGCATATTAGTAGTAGCTTGCTTCAAGAGATGGATTAACTCTGGCAACATAGCTTGTTATCCCTAAGCCTATGGTACAGGTGGTAGAAAAGCAGAGGTAGGTTATTATTCTGAATTACCCATACTTAGGGGAGCATAGCTCTCAGCCTCTTCTTCAATAGCTTGGTGTGAACTGTGTGACATCTTAGTAATATAACCATTGAAGAACAATTTGCATTAGTTAATCATGGCTTATGCATGTAATGCCATGTTATGTTTTATGCATAACACTTAACACACAAATGCAAACACATGTATAATGGATACAAGCTTTACAGATCCAAAACTACCTAAACTAGGCTCTGATACCAAAACAAGTGTGATGCCCCTCCTCTCAGCGATTAGAGCAATCAAATAGGGGGGGTGCCATATGCCGTGATATAGCACATAAACTAATCACATAACTTTTGAAATTTTCATATAAAGCTTAAAACATGTCACATTCACATCTTAGCGTAATATTCATAAGAATAATAAATAAATCATCATTTTAATAAAACCTATTCATTATAAAATATCTAAAAGGCCTCACAAAAAAATTAGGCTAAAGAAAAACCTTTATTACAACTTTCTAAATAAATGCATTGAAAAGAAGTTGAATAAAAATTTGATACTTAAAATGAAAGTTAAAACATAAAATGCATAATTGCTAGTAACTGCTAGTCCTCACTTGCAATGATTTCTTTGTTCCACTCTAAGATCTACCTACACATGGAAAAACCAATGCGTTAAGCAAAACTTGCTTAATGGTACATAAACCAACATGGTTACCACTAAACAAATAGAAGCTCATAGCATCATATGAAATCATACTATCTCATCATTCATGATTTATAACATTCACTTCTCATATAGACCATACTCATAATATACATGCACTTACCTCACATGCCTTATAGGTGAACATATTATGTATAGTTACATATGAAAAGTCATATTATGTACAATACAACATCATGCATATCACTTATTCATGAGAAATTGGTATACAATCTATCACCCTACATATCCATATCTTAACTGTCTTGATTATGAAGCACTTAGGTCATGTTCATATTTTCATTGTTTATTTCTTAGATTTTTAGCCCAATGTACAATAGACTCACTAGACTAGATAATAGGCTATATGAATGCCTCTAGCTTATGTGGCCATACCCACGACAAAGTTGTATAGTGTCCTTTACATGGACCCGATGGTTGTACCCACATATATAGAGTTATACAATGTCCTCTATTTAGACCCGGTGGCTATACCCATATGTATAGAGTTATAGAGTTTGTATAGTGATCTCTAACCTTACGTAGTTGCACCCACTAGAAAAGTTTGCTATCTAGGCAATAGATAAAAATATGTAGTACTACTAATCCCTATTAGCATGCCAACTATCTGAACACTAATGTGAGTTTAGCAATAAATAGGCATAAGATTTATCTTGTTAAGTTTATTTATTTTTATTCATCTTATCGTTAATAGGCTATCTCATATGTCACATGTGGTTAGATATACAACACATATTACTCATATTTCATAATGGCTTAAAAGTCGTAAAATACACATAGCTTATATCAAGTCACTTATAGTGTCTTTGTACACATATCTTTCTTTGTTTGTATATATTGAGTTCACTTGCTTGTCTAACAAGATTACATGCCTTTATTGTTACATGAGGAAATCCTAAAATACTCAAACTATTAGACTTATAATCAAAGTACATTCAAATGCACAAGGTACACGAGGTTCAACATGAATTTCACTAACATCATAATGCTTTAGACCTCAAGTTTCAAAGAATATAGACTCACATTCCAAGTGTCAAAACCCCTTAATAAACTCTTGAAAATATGCCCAAATGATAGCAAAAAAAACTTAAAATCATGACAAAAATTGGGTTAAAAACGGTTCAAAATTTTGTTAAGAATTGAAAAAGTTATAAAGAAAATACCATGTTGTTAATAATGGCCAAAATGGGTCACGAGTGTGACCCCCTTAAAACTCCAGAAGTCTATATTTTGGCCCAGACGGGTCATAGGCATGAGTTATAAAAGGTCACGGCTATGAGGCTTCATTTTCCATAGCAAACGATGCGATTTCTTGCGATTTTTGTAGAAAAATTCACCTGATTTCAAACCCAACCCATGTAATCTTCAACACCAATTCAATCATACACATTACAAAGAATTATAGAGCATAATTCTCATCAAATACACTTAAAACAAGCCATAATTCATCAACAATTCATAAAAAATATAGAAAATAGAAATTATGAACCTTAATACATATTTTTATCAAATTTAAGGGAACAACCATGAAATTGTTTATGCATATACAATAGAAATCATGTAAAGATGCAAAGAAAACCATTTCAAGCCTCGAACACGTGTTTTCCTCTCACTTTCACCTTGGAGGATTTGCCTCACTCTTTCTTTTCACATGGACAATAGAAGAAAACAATCCAAAAATCACAATCTTAAGTAAAAGATGATGAAAAGATGAAAAAAGATTGATGATTTTACCTTAATGAATTTTTACTTGCCACAGGAGTTGAGAGAAAAATGTTGAGAGTGAACAAAGGGAGAGGAAAATGAAGAATGTTGTTTCTTTTCTTCCTTTCTCTCTTTCCACTTTACTATTCATACCCTTAAGTGAATGGTCAAAATTAAACCTTGACTTTTTATCCGATGACTTAAATTCATCAAAATAAAAATACCACAATAATCCTTATGAAATAACATGTCACATATGGCTCTTTTCATCAAACATATAAAATTACAGTTTTGGTCCCTAAAACCAAAAGTAACTTCCAAGCCCAAAATCAGGGTTTTGTAACCTTTTTAAGTTCTTTAAATTATTTTAAACTTATAATATCTCTTCCTAAGGTTAAGATTATGATTTGTGTTATTGACTATTATAGAGTGATTAGAGGATTATAGAAGTGATGGATTGGGTTCGAAATAATATATAAGTGTTTGATTTTAATACAAGTTACTATTCATATTTTGGATAGTGTCCCGATAAAGCTATTATGCTATTGAATTTTTGACACGAGGATTCCTAAATTTGTTTTCAAATCAAGTTTTTGAAAAGTTTTTGTTAACCCACATTTTCATAAACAAAGTATTTCATTAAGAGTAAATATAAATATGTTTTAATATGTTAAGAGGTAATAGTTTGGATAACATACTTGTGTGTATGTTCTTTATTTAGGTTTGACAACCGGATCTGGTAAAGGATGCCATATTTTTGGTGGTATCAGAGCTCTAGTTTAGGTGTTCCTAGGCAATGTAAGAGTGTATTAATGTTAAGTCTTTACATTACATAATTTAGGGTATCGAGGTTTTCAATTGTTCTTGTACCTACATATAAGATGAGTGCACCACATGAGTTAAAGAAAGGATAGGCTTCCATGTCAATGGGATAAGAGTAAGATAAGGTTACCTTTGTGTTAGGTAATGTAGTGAGGTAAGTATCATCAGTAGCATAAGTTCCACTAGTGTTTTTATAGGAGATTTTGCAACTTTTGAGATGGGCTACAGCTATTACTCCACCACCACCAGCACTATAGTAGCTAGAGGTTTCTTTAGCCCTTTAGAAGACCTACCTAGAGTGACTCAAAAAGATGGGAGGAAAGGAATTTAAGGGTGAAAGTATGATAGAACCTAGAAAAATGAAGTATTGGTTAGACCATAAAAAGAAAATCATGAAACAAATGCAATATACCCTAGAAGAGAAAGTTATTTGTGCCACATATTTATTGCAAGAGGAAACATCTAAGTAGTGGGATTATTTGACTAAGCATATGACAAAAGAAGAACAAACATGGGATTTCTTCGTATCTGAGTTTCATGTGAAGATTATTTTGATGATAGAAGGCAGTAGTTTATAGACCTTAAGCAAGAATAAAAGTCCATAAAAGATTATAAGAAAGATTTCACCATACTTAGTTGATATGTCAAAGATACCATCTCTACCAAAGTTGATAAGTGCAAGCGATTTGAGAAGGGGTTGCATATGGACATCAAATCATAGGTAGTCCTTGCGAAGATCTGAGTCTTTTCTATGCATTAAGGGAGTATAAAAAGAAAAGAGAGAGTTTTATCAGAAAAAGAGATCTTTTAGACATGGGGCTATCTAGCACAGCTCATCAGTAGTAGTCAGGCAAGAGGTTTAGAGAGAATCAGTCTAGGGCACCATAAAAAGCACAAAAATAAAGACAATCCTAGAAGATAGTCTAGGGTAACAAGAGCAAGGTTGGTTAGCAGTAATCTCACATGGCTAGCACACTAGTGTTTACATCTAAGAGTGGTTAAATACCTCATTGTCTGACTTGCCACAAGTAAAACAAGGGAGAGTGCTAGAAGTGCAAGCTAGGTCTATGCATTGGGTGTGGTTCACTTGATCACTTTCTTCACGATTGTCTAACAAAAGTTGATATTGGTCTAGGATCTATGCCTATATCTACCAAAGGCTAGAAGTGGGAGTAAAAAAAGAGAGAAGAGGGAGCTCAAAGGGACAAAACAGAGTCTAGAGGTGAGCACAAGGCTCCTACCTGATAGTATGCTAATAGAGCATGGGCGGATGCTAAGGGGCTAGACATCATTATTTGTACTTTTCTTTTCTTCGACTCACCTATTTTCACTTTGATTAATTTAGGGTCTACATATTCATATGTATGTATATCACAAGCATAAGACCAAGGGTTAGATTTAGAGCTTATAGACCTAGAAATCATGGTTAGTAATCCATAAGTCAATATGCCATAGTAAACAGAGTTTATAAGGAGTCTCCCTTGATGGTTAAAGGACACAAGTTTTTTGTTGCTCTCATTGAGTTACCTTTTTATGAGTTTAACTTGATATTAGGTATGGATTGGTTATGCAAATATCTAGCCATGGTGGATTGCAACTTGTAGAGGATATCTTTTAATGTTGAAAATAAGGCCAAGATTATAGTTATAGGAGAGAGGAGAAACTTTTTGTCTGATGTTATCTTGGTAGTACATTAAGGTGCTTATTGAAGAAAGGTTGTCAAGCTTTCTTAGCTAATATTTATGATACCCATAGTGGAGAGCCAAATGTTAGTCACATACCAACAGTGTTTGTGTTCATGGATGTGTTTCCTAAAGAGTTGTCTGATTTAATACTAGAATGGGAACTCAAATTCATATTAAGGTGTTACCTAGCATTGATCTAGTATTGATAGCTCCATATCAGATGGCATTAGCAAAGTTAAAGGAGTTAAAGATTCAGCTTTAAGAGTTGCTAGATAAGGGCTTTTATAAGATTGAGTGTGTCACCATAGGGAGCACTGGTTCTGTTTGTGAAGAAGAAGGATAGTTGTCTATAGTTGTGTGTGGATTATAGATAATAAATAAAAGTAACCATCAAGAACAAGTATCTATTATCATGGATTGATGATCTTTTTGCTTAGCTTAGAAGGGCTAAAGTGTTCTCCAAGATTGATCTGAGGTCAGGTTTTTACCAATTGAGAGTGAAAGAGTCTAATGTGGCATAAATAGCTTTTAGAATGAGATATCACCACTATGAGTTCTTAAAATGCCATTTAGGCTCATCAATGATCCTATGGCTTTTATGGATTTGATAAATAGAGTCTTTAGGCAGTATCTTGATTAATTTGTGGTAGTCTTTATCAATAAAATTGTATTTTACTTGAAGAATAGGAATAACATTTGAGGATAGTTCTTTATATTTTGAGTGATAAGAAGTTGTATGCTAAGCTCAGTAAGTGTGAGTACTGGCTTAGTGACATGTCTTTTCTCTAACACATAGCTTTGGTAGAGGGGATTCAAGTTGACCGCAATAAGATTAATGTAGTCTTGGAGAGGAAGCCACCCAGGAACAACACCGAGATAAGAAGTTTTCTTCATTTGGCAAGGTATTACAGATGGTTTGTCAAGGATTTCTCTTTAATAGTAGCACTTATGACTCATCTATTAAGGAAAGATGTTGCATTTTTGTAGAATGACATATGTCAAGAAAGTTTTGATAAGCTTATAGTGATATTGATAGAAGCACCAATTCTTATTTAGCTAGTTTTAGGGAAGGACTTTACCATCTATAGTAATGCATCTCACAATGGGTTAGGGTTGTGTTCTAATGTAGGATGGCAAGGTTGTTGCCTATGCTTCAAGGTAGCTAAAAGCCATATGAGAAGAACTACCCTACTCATGATCTAGAGCTTGTAGCTATTATATTTGCTTTGAAGATTTAGAGATGCTATCACTATAGGGAGAAGTGTTATATGTACACCGATCTCAAGAGTCTGAAGTATCTTCCAATCCAAAAAGAGTTGAACTTGAGATAGAGACACTGGATGGACTTGATCAAGGATTGTGATTACTTTATTGATTATCATCTGGGTAAGGCCAAATTAATGTCTGATGCATTTAACAAGAAGTTTATGGTAGCCATAAGAGCCATGAATGTCAAATTACAACTTATGGGTAATGATCCTTTATTAGCAAATATGCAAGTCAAGCCTAGTTTGTTATAGCAAGTCAATGATTTATAGAGGGATAATCATAGGCTTATGAGCATGATAAGTGTTATCCAAGAGGGATAGCTAGAGATATACTCTCAAACATGGCACATGCCTTCAAAATATAGGTCTACACAGACTTATTAGATAATGTCCGCACGGACTAACTATAAAAACTAGGCTAAAACCCAGCCCACAAAGCTCATAGACCAGCATGCTAAAGCTTAGTCCACACGGACTAGTACGAACAAGTCCACACAGACTTATCGATGGAAAAAGCTCTTCCGAAGATAGAACTCCTCCTATTCAATCTAGGAGCCAAAATCCTATTAGGATTAGGATTCCTTTCTAGATGAAAAGAAAAACCTAAAAAACCTAAGTATAAATACTTCTCTTAAACAAAAGAGAGAGAGAGGGGCTAAAAAAATTATCTTGCTTATCACACGTATAAAGTTTAGAGCATCCAAAAAATTGTGAGGCATTCATCCGAAGACAATCCAAATTATCCTCTCAAAAACCTTGATACCTCTATGCTATTGCTTGAAGAGAACTCTTATTTAGGTAATGTCTAAGGTCCATTGTTTGTTTAGTGTTGTTTTATAGGCCTATGATCTCTAAAAATTGACATGTAAGTGAGGTGATACTTTGTTATCCCCACTTTTGATCATGATAAGTAGGACATTATAGTGAAAGGTGTAATGAAGAATTGATTTTCACGGTCACATTAAGCATATTATGTTGTCTTAATAAGCATCAAATAAATCTGATTGTAAGCATGTTAAGGTTCGTATGGACCTAGATCACTTAGGCACGAGCATGGTAAAGTCCATACGGACTTATTTTCCTCATTAAAACATGACAAGTTAGTCCACACAGACCCATATCTAGTGAGCATGATTCCATATTTTAAGTATCCTGTTATATGCTAATTGATGATTATAAGTTATTCTGCTTGTATGTCGATATCATATGTGAAAGTATGCATATATACATAAGGGATTATTAAGCAGTCTGCATGGACTCCTTGTCATAAGGGCTATAGTCTGCATGGTCCTAGATGTGATGAATTGTATGATAGTCCTTTAAGCTCTGCCTTGTTTATATAATCAATTTTTCACAATCTATATGTCTTAAATATGTTCAAATTTTGTTTATTATATGTTAATATTCATATGACCTTGATTTAACATCATTTGACTTTATTGTCCGTTGAGTTATTGATTAGATTTGCTTGCTAGACCAAGAGTTGGGATAGACATGACCCCTCGTTAGAGATAGTCCGTATGGACTAAGAATAGCCCTTCATAAAGTCTGTGTGGACCAAGCAACGTAGAAGCGAGGCCATTTTTAGTGCTTTATTATATTCCTTTTGGTTATGTACCTATTATGTATTTTAGCTTATTTTGGGTTTGTAATAGATAGTTAATAACTTATTTTACATGTTAAACCTTAAATTCACATCAAAATAGTTTTCTATATACTTAATTAATGTTTTCTAATAAAATGGATTTGAGTTTTCTTTAATTAAGAGTCATATGAAAAATGTACTTTAATAAAGACCAATCTCCTAGAGATGGGAGTTCGGCAATTTTTGCCAATTCCTATGGAATTATGGGTAATTAATAGGCCATACTACAACTAATAAATAACCCATTTTCTGGATGTACAAATATGTTTATTATATTCTTCAAATATCATAATTTACTTCTTTTGTGTAAAAAAGTGATATGATTGAATTAAATATAATGCATGCTTGATTAATAAGGGACTAATAAATATTACAATATACATAAATGATATATTATAAGGGCATAAATAAGATCTAAAATTCTGAACTTTTCCAGTATAGAAGATCAGAGGTACTAGTGTAGAGGCCAGGTGGTGACTCTATTAACCACTCTCATCCCTGGTAAAATATCATAATCTCTACAGTGGTGACTCTACTGGGGATTGAGAAATTTTAATCTAAAAGTGCCTAAATAATATGCCATTCAAATATTCTAATCTTTATTAGTCTCATGCACTACACTTCTATTAAACTATGTCCTTACTACCATAGATGGTGTTATGAACCATGACTCCATTTTTCACTCAAGAATAGAGAAGTGCTAGCATATCCATTACTCACAAGCCTTATACCTTCGAGTATATGAAAGGTGAATGAATCGATCACTATTATCCTTGAATGGAAAGACCCATTAGGAGGGACCTATGCTTGTGGGAGCCATATGACCTTTTGACCAAACCATGAGCCTATATAGTCAAGCTTAGCAACTTCCCTTAAGTTGTATGACTATAAGTGATTGCAATTGCATTTTGGTTGCTATGTGGGCCTATTGTATTTAAACTTATTTGAAGTGGGGCAAGCTTATTATTCCTTTTTGTTTGGAATGGGCCTACCTTAATTTCACATCAAATAAGACATAAATTTCTTAAGACTACCATATTCTCTTACACATTAAATACAAAAGGTTATTAGGCCTAACTAAGCCCATGTTTGAACCTATGCATCCCCTAATGATGCTTAGGTAAGCCCAACTAGGAAGAATGACTAAGACCATGTGTTTAGGTGAAATAAGGTCGGAAGGACTATTGCATGTGTTTGCCTTTTGTTGCATCACAAACATACATTCCATATCATGCATCATTCACATTTCACATTGTTTATACTGTACATACATCATATCTAACCTTATGTTTTGTCAGCCACCATTAATCCTTCACTCATTGCACAGTGGAAAAGAGTAGGCAAGTGCCTCAATTGAGTTAGCATAAAAGTGCCCATACAACCTAAGCAGGGAACTATGCTTGCTGATAAATACATGACTAAGGACATGTTCATGAAGGCAATAGCTGAGATGGAGAGAAGAAGGATGCGCTGGTTACTAATGCTCTATCCCACGTGCAGAATCCACAAAAGGTAGGACAAAACTCAGGTACCAATAAGGGGAAGGAAATAGCTAAAGAGCCTAAAAATGACCAATCGTCAGATGATAAAGTGCCATAAGTAATGAAGACTTACAATAGGGTACCTCCTCCTAAGGCAATAGAAAATGACTAGCTGAAGAAGTTGAATGAGAAGATGGAGGCCATATCCCGATTGGTGATTAGAGGCAAAGACATTAACTTGGATGACATTAGTCTAAGGCCCGATCGCTCTATACCTTATAAGTTCAATATGCCTAACCTTAGCAAGTTTGATGGGACTTATGATCCTCGCACTCACTTAAAATAGTATATAGTAGCCATGAGAGCCACCTATCTAACAGAAGAGCAAATCATGAGCCTATTCAACATATCCTTTATAGGCTAAGCTTTTGACTGGTATCATTAAGAGAGAAGGGTAAAGGAAGACTGGAATGAGTTGGCAAGGGCATTCAATAAGCAATATGCCAACAATGCTAGCGTTGAGATCACTTTGAAGGATCTGGAGCTGATAAAGCAGAAGCCCAATGAAAGTTGTTTTAACTATCTGTAAAGGTGAAGAGCAAAGATCCTAAAGATAAGGAATAAGCCAGAGGATATGAACCAAATTAAGATGTTCATTAGAAATGCCAATAGCTATAAGAATAATAGGCTCACTGCTAAGGCCATTACTACCTGGGAACAACTCAAGGACATTACTATTGACTTGGAAGCTAGGTATCAAAACAAGGGATACAAGAGAGCAAATAATAACCCCACTTTTGCTAGTGGTAATATTGGAACCTCTACCAAGACAACTGAGGTGCATACAGTTCAAGGCCATAGGTACTCTAACTTTGGTAAGTCCTTGTCATGGTGTTTGAAGAAGCTCACTAAAGAAGGGAAGCTATAGCCACTTCCACACTAGCTGTTTAATAGGCCATTACCACCCAATCATAGACATGATCAATATTGTGCTTATTATCAACGAATCAAGCACCTCACCAACAACTGCAAACACCTCAGGAGAGCTATCTAGGACCTTATTGATTCAAAATAGATCCCTGACCCTAAGACTTCATCAAACCCCTTACCAAAGCACTATACCTTATGCGTCCTTAAATCCAAATTACCTGAAGAGTATGTGCCTAGGGAAATCTATAGGTTCGACCTAGCTATAGAAATAGGAGTGAGGGTAAGTGAATCTATCCTTATAACTAGCTTTTAGGATAGTGATAGTGATCATGAGGCTAGAGAGAGCAAGAACTTCTGGGATGAATCCTCTAATAAAGATTATGAAGAGGGTAAGAGAGAGCTAAATTGGGTTGAGGGATAAATGGTTGACAGAATAGAAAAGAATGGTCAGACCCTACCTGAGAAAGAGCCTAAACTTAAAGGAGCTAAGAACAAGGAGGTACTAAAGTAACTTAAGAAAA